>PVHP010021424.1:0-29452 GCA_004024765.1 Zapus hudsonius
CGGGGCAATGCAAGGTCCTGGTGGAGTAGCTGTGGGGGGGTGGGGCAATGCAAGGGCCTGGTGGAGCAGCAAGAGTTCAGAGCTTCTCTTCTATCTCTGCCCTCTGACCTTTTACCTTGCAGAAACTCATTTTCTGCGGCTATGACATGCACATAGTTCCAATTGTATGCCTGTGTGGTGTCAGTCCAGCAAGGGAGCCTGGTGGATGTTATCTAGATGGGAGTGGAGCTGAGCCTAGTTGGGAGCAGGGAGCCTTGGGAACCTAGTGATAAGCATGTGTGAAGGCAAGGATTTGCATCCGCTTTCCCAGTCACCCATTGCTGAGGCCCTGCGCCCACTGACTCTGCCTGGGGTCACTGGGACAGGGAGCAAGGTGACTACTGCTTCCCTAAGTGGGTAGGGCACTCACAGGAGGTGGCCAAGGATCCAGTCTCCAACACAAGGGACCCTTCAGGTTCCATGGTCATGAAGGGCATCTGGACCTAGTCAAAGTCCCTTTGTGACCTGGAGGGTGGGTCAGCCTGGCTCAGGCTCCACTGGTGATCCTGAGGACAGAGCCTGTGTGTTAGTATAGAGGTGAAATTCATGATAAGGTAAATACTTTGTGGTTTGAAAGAAGAGGATCAGACCACCTATGGAAAGAGAGGGAAGATGGAGGCTGTGAGGTGAGCTGAGGTCCAGAGACTGAGGGATATTTCAAGGGACAGGTTGGAAGGGCGGCTGGTGATGCAGAGTGTGCCTGTGCCCTCAGATTAACAGTCCAGCTCAAAGGGGCTCTGGTGGCTCCAGCCTCAGATTCTTGGATGCTCAGAGCACTCTTGCTTCATGCCAGGTGGGGCTACAAGGTAACTGCCTCCTCGTTAGTGGGCCAACCCAAGTCAAAGCAGAGACCCCACTCTCCCCCAATCAGCACACACCTTCCTTCTGCTTGGAGAACTATTCACCTGCTTTCCAAGAAACTGCTTCCCACCTGGGCTCCAAGTGATCAACTGTCCTCTAGCTCAGCTTGGCGCCTGCTTCCTCTCAGAATGCCGGTGGTCCTTGAGAGGAGAGGCACAGGGTCCAGTCATTTCTGAGTCCCTTCTCAAAAAGGGTCATCCCACCTCCCTGCCCACCACAGGTATTTTCTGGCAGTTGGTGGTTTTGACATAGGAAGGAATGACCGCTGAAAGCAGGCTGTCTATACTGGGGGCAGTGCTACATGCTCTACAGATAAGAAACCCACAAGTCCATTTTGCTCACCTCAAGCTGGCTGCTTTGCTGTTGACCCATATTCCCGATGAGTTTGGGGGCCCAAAGTGGCCCCATTAGGAGGACCACACATATCTCTCCTATCAGAGCTTTTGGTCACTTCCAAGGCCATCTTGACATTCCTGGGGTCCTCTCCTATGGAGTGACATCAGTCTTGAGATGGCTCCAGGAAGAGGCAGCAAATAAATCCACCCCATTGCTGTCCCCAGTACAGAACGCCCCACTCAGTTCTTGACCTGCAGCTCCCCAGCATCTGCAGACCTCTTCTCCAAAACTGCCAAGTATGTGGCAGGAGAGATGTCTATGCTTTGGTCCAGGGTGGTCTCAGAGGAGACAGCCTCTGGAAAAAAGTGCACTTGAGTCTGGGCTAAGTCCTCATTCTGTATATGCCATGCCCTTGAAATGCAGATGTAGCTTAGGAAGAAGGGAAACACCATCCTTCTACACAACTGATTCACAGAGGTGTGGTAGTGGCCACACCTTTAATCCCAGCACTGGGGCCATGCTAAATTTTAAGCCAGCCTGAGCTGAAGAGGAAGTTCCAGGGCATCCTGGACCAGAATTAGACCCTACCTCAACACACACACACACACACACACACACACACACGTGATGCATGGAGTTGGGGAACCTGCTTAGCCAGGCAGCCAGCAAGAGAAGAACCAGTGTTTGAATCTTGTTCTCTGAGAATGTGGGTGCTTTTTGCCAAGTCCCATTGACACCCCATTCTGTAGCCTAGCAGTAGCTGTTTCTACAGAAATAGCAGGGTAGGTTCTGTTTTTGCCTCTAGGAACTTCCAGTTTTATGAACTTCATATGCCATTTACCAAGTAGCTTCTGTCCCAGGGTGGCTTATGTGTCCAGATCAAGCTGGGACATCCTGAGAGGAGGGAGCACATTTGCTGAGCCACAAGTGACACCTGCCCAGTAGGTCAGGGATTCCCAGAGGGATAGTGACAGAGGTTATTTTGGCCCCTAAGACTCAACTGATGGCCATCAACCCAAGTATCCCAAGGCTGGCTCCGGAAGAGTTCCCAGCCTGCTTATATCATGAGCACTAGCACTCTGCTTAGAGCAAGCAGGCTCAGAGCTCAACATCACATGATCTAACACACTGACGATGACTGTGTGTCACTTATAAGGTAGGATACCTGAGGCCCAGAGGAGGGAAGTGGCTTGGCCAGGTCACCTTGCCTACCAGGGCCTCAGAGCTGGACCAGTGACACCATGCTATCCTAGAGCTGTGTGGGAGCTCGGAGGAGTCTCAGCAGGAGGTCTGCAAGTCCAGATCCAGGTTGCTGGCCCAATACTGAGGAAGACACTACTCTGTGGCTATCCACACCCATTGGGTTAAATTCTCAGGTGGGAGTTTTGAGGCTTGTCTTAGGCTTTTCTTTGGATCCTGCCCTGTCTTGATTAAGATAACCAGGTAGACCTGGCTGTTTCATGAAGATGCTTGTGTAGGGGACTATCTCCCACCTCTCCGAGACATGAACAGAGAATGTTACATGATTGACATGCCTACCTCCGGAGCTGCTGCTAGGTGGGAAGGAAACCTTTAAGTCATGTGACCAAAGGACCAGCCTGTCAGCCCATGTTGCAAGCTAGGGAGTATCCAGGCTGGGGTAATTTCCCAGGGTGCCTCCCAAGCACAACTGGGGAAGTCCTGCACTTGCCCCAGGGCCTGCTTGGCATCCCTTCTTTTGAGATCGTTGGAGACCCTGCCACTGGCACAGACTTGGACCCAGCAGGGGTAACTGCAGCAAGTGTGTGAGTTTTGACCAGGAGAGGAGAACAGTGTTTGACATTGTCACCTTGTGCTGAGTGGGCATAATGTTATAAGGTATGAGACCTGAGGCTCAGGTCTTCGGCCAGTAGGGCTGGCACTCCTGGGGTGGCTTGGCTCGGAGAGGTTGAAGTCTTTCCTAGCACCACACACCAGGGAGGGCGTGGAGCCAGGTTGGATGTGCTGCCCTGTGCCAAGGTGTGCTTGGGGCTTGGCCTTGTGCTAAGTGCTATGTGTCATCTGATTTGCCCCAGGGCAAGATAAGGACAGTGAGGGGTGTGTGAGGGCCCAGCTTCCACTCCTGGGCAGGGCAGAGTTGGCCTGGGTGACAGGTCTGGCCCTACAGCTCCTGTCTCTCTCCTACTAAAGGCATCCTCAGGTAGCTTCTGTGAGCGGAGGCGAGGCTTGGGAGCACAGCCAGCCCTGCGGATTCTGGCTGGGAGACATTTTCAGTTGTTGGTGTGGGGAAGTCTGGAGTACTGGCAGCCCATAGCCTGCAGAGGAATCTTCAGAACCCCCCCCCCACCCCAGGGCCTGGCAATCTGTGAGAAATGATGAGTTTCCTACTGCACTGTGTCAGACACTCAGCACGAGTTCCCCGTCCTAACTGGCTTGTATTTGACAACCCTTGAAGCAAGGCCATCACCCTGAGAACTGAGATGAAATAGTCATCACATATTATATGGTATACATGCAATTACAGGTGTGTGTATGCATGCATATGTGATAATTGCATATGTGTGATATATGCAGTATAAAACATTAAATGGTGTGTTGTAGGGCTTAGAACTTCATTGTTTCATCAGGGAGGCAGTTCCATGTGTTCCTTCATCCCTTCTAGGTTTATTCCTTTGTTCATCTATTTAGTAAGTGCTTGCTGAGTGCCCCATGCCACTGACTCAGGAGTAGCAGGCAGGCCCTGCCTGTTTTCCCATATCTCCATCCCGAGTCCTACCATGGAGACTAGGCAAAGGTCATGGGTGCTGTGGACATGGGGATGCATTTTCTAGCTCTTTTCCAAAAGGAGAAGGGTTTTGGAATGTGACTCTGTGTGATAGCAGATTGTCACTGATCCCCTGCTTGTTATGTCATGAGGACCCGCTGCAGACAGGGCACTGGCTGGCTGGCTGGATCCCTCGTATAGGGATGCCTACCAGGCATCCTATAGTCACACATTGCAGCAGGGACCTCACAGTGGGCATCAAGCATGGGAAAGCTGGAACAGGGCTGGACTGTGGGCCACAGCTTTTCCAGAATCGCCTGTAGTGCTTGCTACTGACTGAGTGGCTGAGCCCCAGGCCTTAGCATCATCTTGGAAACCATTTTTCTGTTTTTTCAGAGATCCCAGTCTCAGAACCACTTACAGAACCAAGACCAATGTGTGGCCTGGTCAGCAGCTTACATGGAGGCTTAGAAGGGGGCATACTCTCCTCTGTTCACCCAGGAAAGGTTTAGTTTCCCTCTCCCAGGGACCCAGCCACCCACCACACTGTACCATGAAGTGTGATGAACTTTGATTTGCATGGTTTTTACCTTAAACGCCTGGTTACAGGGCTCCTGGTGCAACCTCATGGAGTGGACAATGGCCATGCCAGCCCAGAGGGCAGTTCCATGCCTGCGACTCAGCCCGTCTACTACAAGATCAACACATGGGCTTCAGTTAACTGCCTGATGTATTGGCAGTCATTACCATTGACACCTTGGTGTCTGCACAGCCCCAGGCAAGAGCCATGCTGCTGACTCTGCTCTTCATTTCACATGTGTAGAAACTGACCATGACCAGCAAGTTCATAAGCTCAGCACTAGAACGAAGGAGGACAGCAGGTGCTGGTGGAGAGTCCACTATGTGATGGGCAGCCTGTGAGGAGCTTGCTGTCCAGTGGGAGAGGGCAGGGGTCTTACCTCAGACATAGCCTGTTTCCCCTGCCACCTAGCAAGGTGCCATCCTTATTGTCCTTGTCAAGATCCCCAGAGTATGGCTGCCTCTTAACCAGAAGCCAGCGTCTTTTCTCTCTTGCCCCCTCCTGGAGAGAGCCCAGCCAACTTCCTCCAGGCTACTCTGCTGCTTGCTGCTTGCAATGACTGGTGAGCTCTCTTGGGTGTCAGTTCAGTTAACAATGACGTCATTTTCTGTAACCACCACATATGCTCCAAATATCATTAATAGAAATATTACCAACAAGTCTGCGGGAAGCCCTTTTCCTTCTTGACTCGTTTCCTCATGAGCATTCCTGTGTGGCTGCCGGGCATACTCCAGTTTTTGCAGGCTGCATATCTGTGCCTCCAGCATCCCTCTCGCTAGGCTCTCCCTACAGGACCAGCAGCAGTGCACAGCTGGCCAGAGTCCAAGAAAACTGCCCCTCATGTATCACCAAGACTTCTTGAACATTGCTTATGTTTCCCGAGTTGCCCTGGGATGGGTTCCTTGGTTCCTGCTGAAGACAGCATGGTCATGTGGGGAGAGGAGGTCATAGAACACCTTGGCTTAGTTTTGAGTCAGGTCAAGTTCAGATGGTGTGCAAAATTTCTCAAGCTGCTCCCAGGGTCTTTGTGCAAATATCTCTTTAGAATATACCTCGCTGCTGGGCAGCTTCTCTGCTGACCTACAGGTCAGGCTCTGAAAGACACATCACAGACGCACCCAAAGCATCATGAACCGGTTGGGGGCTCGGCCCATGGGTGCCTTCTCCATTGTTCACTCTCATGAAAGTCCCGTAGGGAAATCTACAGGTATATATACAGAGCTATAACCCTTCCCTGGGCATGGTCTCTTTCACACTTAGTTCTGTGGAGGAGGGAGACTCTCATCTCTAGTGCTCCCACATCTAGGATGGTTCTTGGCCTGTGATAGGACCTTGCTAAATGGTTGTTGAAGAGGTGGGCAGGAAGCTTGATGTGTGAATGACTGAATGGAAAAGTGGGCAGCTGAATGGGTATAATGGAGAGATATATGTGATTCGTTGAGGCTCCGATGGCAGCTGGCCCCTGTGGACTGATGGATAAATGGATGGACGATTTTGTTGTCCAATTCTTTGACATAGTGAAAGGGCTTCCTTGTGTGAACATGGTAAATTATATGACCCAGCTTTTGAGACACTTGACACGTATGTTACAGTGCTATTATTACTTTTCTCTAACAGTGACAGTGACTTACAATCAAATTGTCATAGGTAACTCGTTTCTGGAATCTCAGTGACAGGAGAGTGGCTGTGAGCTCCTGTCCCCGAGGGACACTTGATATGAGGCTAAGTGGAGAGAGCCTGGGGCTCCAGTGTTGGTTAAGCTGCTTGTTCAGCCAGGGATAGCCACTATAGAATGGGTACCTGCCAAGGTCATGAACCTAGTCAAGTGGCTAGGGAGGGGCTAGAGTGCTTTCCTAGCATGTGTGAGTTCCTGGGTTCAATTCCCAGAATTGTACATCACCCTTCTCCTCCTCATCCATCCCCACTCTGACGGGCATGCACGAAGGTCTCAGGGAAACTAGCCTTTTCTTCTCCTCTGAGCATCTTGTGGGTCCTCGCCTTGTTTGTAATGTGTAGCAGATAGGAAAATGGGCACAGAGAATTTACATGACTTAGCCTCAAGAAAGGACAGGAGAGGATTCAGGTGTTAGTGGAACCCGGTGTGACCACCAAGACACAGCTCTTGGGAGGCTTGGTCCTGGTGGGCGAGGAAGGAACAAGCATCTGGGCCCTTTTCTGGGTAAGGGCGACATGAATTGGTGCCGAGTCAGAGTGAGATGAGCTGACCTAGCAGATGGCTGAGATGTGAATCTCAGCAGAGTGACTTTGAGCGAGCCACCTTCCTCTGGGCCTGCCTCCCAGAGGTGTGAAGTTCAAGGCAGAGGGCATGGAACACTCAGCTTAGCGCCTGCTGTGGGACCTGCCTGGAATGTTCCCACTCGTGGTGTTGTCATGATGGTATTACTAAGTGTTGCACACTGTGTTCTATAACCTACAACACATAATCTTTTAAACACGAAATATAATCCACCTGTCATAAGCAATCACAACTATTACTCTGTATTCCCTTGCTGTTCTGGAAATTCCTATTTGTATAAGGAACCCAATGCAGTTCTGAGGCAGAGGAGGGCAGCTGTAGCACCACTAGGCAGGTAGTGGTGACACCTGGGCTAGGGAGCACAACCCAATCATTGGTGAACATCACATCCCACCTGATCCCGGTTATGGATGTCCCAGGAGACCTTTCTTCCAGGTGTCCTAGGCAAAGGCCTGAAGGCCAAGCATGACCTCAGAACCACTTTGCCTGGGGAATAGCTGGACTGGTGTGGATGGAGGGTCTGAGAGGACACTGAACACTGTCATGTGATGGGCTGAACAGGCCAGGGACACAGGGTGCAAGCCCCATACTAAAGCAGAGGTTCTGGGATAGTGTGCTGCAGAGCCCCCACCACCACCACCACCACACATAATGCAGATTATGACTTGACCAGGCCAAAGCCTGCAAGATGATATCCATTCAACTTCTTCTGCCTGCAGGACACTCTGTGCTGAAAAAGTCTGCCTCTGGCTTGCATGAGCAGCCTGCCTAGACATAAGCCCACAGTGGGGCTTTGGCTTGTGAAGTGACATCACCTGGCATCAGAAAAGCACACACACAGCCAAGGGAGACCGCTGCAAGGAAAACATGCTTCTAGCCTAGAGCACAAAGCACATGGCTGCAGAGTGTCTCTTAAACAGTGTCATTCATCTAAGTATATAGGTGTCTATTTCAGGGGTGGGAGATATATATATATCCATATGCATATTTATGTGAATAGAGCATATATATATATACATTTGTGTGTATATATATGGAGATAAAGTGATTTAACATGAGCTATATGCACACAGATTTTAACATAGATGTACACACACGTGTGTGTGTCACATATTTAGGATATTTCAGACATCATATCATACCTGGGTTCTTTAACATGGAATGGCTAGACTTCTTTCCAGGCAATTATTTGCTGACACACTCTGTCATGCATGTGTTTTATCTGTCTTCTGTAATCAGTAATAAAGTAATGTGGGTTTTAGGGTCATAGGGACAAGTGATGTTCTTTCTGCATGGTGCTTAGGAACCTAAGCTTGCAGAGATGTGAACTGTCACTGGATGTGGTCACTGTGCTGGTCCTGCAGGACCGCTAGCTGATGTTTGTTTTTAGCCCTGTGGGTTTAACTGGCCTGCCTTAAGCCATTACCTGGCTTGCTATCCATCTCCTGGTCCCTGGTCTTCCTTGCTTCCCCAAGTCATCTAAGATTGCCATTAAGACTGAGTGCCTTGTCCAAGGAAGGAGCAATGGCACCCCAACCTGTGGCCTTGGAGAGAGGGCCCTGGACTTCCAGAGTCCCTGCTTAGTGCCATGGGATGCACAGATCTTTCCCTTGGAGGGGCGAAGGTGTTCCTGCTGTGTCCAGCCACTCCTCAGAGAGGCAGGTGCACCATTTCCCCATGGAGCCAAGGCAGGGTTGGCTCATGTTTTCCAGGTTGGTTTTCAGGTATTATGATTGCAATGTGATTGGAGAGTTTCATCTGCCAGCTCCAGGACCTCAGATGTGTTTGGAGCTCAGGAGTCAACCAGTTCCATCTCTACCCAGCATGGGAATTATCCTGTTAATTTCAGCTTGTGAACATATGTGTGAGTTTTTGTGTTAGGGATTTGGGCAGTACCCCCTGTCAGACATTTCACCTTGTTTTCCCCTGAAAAACAGGGACCAGCATTCAGCTTTCTTAATCCAACCCTTGGTTTCGGAAAACAAGCACATGTGTTGCTCAAATAACCTGTGGTGTGCTCCTTCCTGGCCTTGCCCCTCCTTCCCTTCCCAACCATCTTTGAGCCCACAGGGCCAGGCATTTGAGGCCCCCACAAAGCTTACTGCCACACACCCATATCCTGGGGCACATCTGTCTGGTAAGAAGCATCATTGAACGAGTGACTGAGAGAATACACACCGTGACTGGCTGGTGCAGACCACTTCCAGAGCTGATAAAGAATGCTATCCATCCTGTGTGGCATTGAAAGGACAGGTCACCCTGTGACAAGACTCCTAGCCCAGGTGCTCACTTGGTCCCACCCTTGGCAGCACAGTGGCCAGTGGCACAAAACTGTAGCAGAAAGGAAGATGCATCTTTGGGTGTAATTTGGTGTTTGCTGCCCCCGTGTACCTGTCAGACTTCTCACTATTAGCCAGCTTCCAGTGTGCTAAGAACCGTGTTTGATCACGGAGGATGAGGAGGGCTAAGGGACATGTTGGTGTTTTCTTTCATAGATCATTGAAATGTGCGAGTGTGTGTAAAGTTTTCTAACATATCTCCATTATGCAGTTGATTCCTGAAATAATGGGCTCGCTAAATCCAGCTGGTTCATGTGCACCTGGCTCATCCCACTTGGCTGTCTGGAGAGTTCTGCAGGCTGGTGTGAGTTGGTACCTGACAGCAGACATCTGAGCCAAAGCCCACCTTCCTATGCTGCTGCAGTTGGAGGTGGAACAAAGAACTCAGTTCCACTTAGGATTGTTCTTGGCTTCTGTGGGAAGCTGAACCCAAGCCAGCCTCAGTGCTCCTATCAGTAATATCCTTGCCACCTCTTCCTGTCCTGTCTGCAGAGCAGGACCCTGAAACCCCAGCTCTTCTGAGGCATTCCTAAACTTTATTCCTAAAGTTCAGGGCCCAGCATAGCTACTCCCTGGTAGTGGCTTCTTATGCCTTGTATTTTTCTCAGCCTTGCCCTTGATGCCCTTACAGCTTCCTTTCTTCACATCCCCTCCTGGGTGCCTCATGCACCACCACTGCAGAAGCCTTCCTGGGTTTCCTAGCCTTCATACCTCCTTGTCAATATTTCCTCCCCTCAGGTGACTCTGGGCTCACTCACTAGACCATGAGCCCATTGAGAGCAAGGAGCTGGTGGATAACAGACCAAAGTGGATGTAACCTGCCCAGCTTCAGGGTCCCTCAACCCTACTGCCCTGCCCACTTGGCCCTCAGAGTCCTGGAGGCTACTCTGGACTTGCTGGTGGCAGGAAGCATAAGATGGCACTTCTCTAAGGAGACTTCCTGAGCCCTACACAACTCTCTCCTCTCCTTTGCACTCCCTGTGTTTCATTGGTCAAAGTTTGGTTAGTACACCACACTTAACTGCAAAGGACATTTGAGGCGGTGTAGGCTTTAGTGACATGCCCAATTAAATAAATATTGGGGTTCCATAACTCTAGAAGGGGAAAATAGATATCTGGATAGCAATCTCTGTCACATCAATGCATTTCAGTTTTGCAAGCTTTTGATGGAGTATCCCACAAGCTGATCAGGGCCTGGGCAGGAGTGAAGAGAGGCAGAGGAGAGGTGGGAACCTTGGTTCAGTGCCTGTCTGGGCCAGCTCTGACCTCTAGGTCTCCTCTCCTCATCCCCCAACCCTAGCCCACAGGGAGGAAAAGAGACGTTACCTACTCAGATCATGAGGTTAGTGCACGGTGACTTTCTCCGCTCCATCGTTCTCAGCTACCTCCGATTGGAGAAACTAATGCTAATTGAGTGGTGGGCCACAAGAGAAAGCACGAGCCGTCCCGGCTGGCAAGGTGAAAGATGTGACAAGTGCTGAAGAACTGGGGACATGCCAAACCCTGGCAACAAGGAGCAGGCTGGGAGCAGGGGGTACCTGGGGCCTTTTCGTTATACCGCTGGCCAGCAGACCCAGCAGCCTCCAGACAGAAGTTCTGAAACAGTAAGGTGAGCCAGGAAGACTGGCCTTTTGCAAAGTGAAAAATAATTTCTTCAGACCATTCTCCAAATAGCATAGTCTAATAACTACTCAAGCCTATAGTCTGATGGTGTAGCTCTTTTGGTGTTCTACCCCACTCCCCACCCCTCCACCCCCCACCCCGCTTCCTCCTTTCTTTAAGAGTAAAATAAGGAGTTTGTGGTTAGTGTGAGAGTAGCAATGGAAGCCATGGGACAGCCTGCCCCCACTCCTGCTGCACTGATCTACTGCACATGCGCCATCCCCAAGACTTGTAGATGAATTACTGTTCCTGCCTTGCCTTTCTGGAAAATTAATGGCTCCTCCATTTTTCATAGAAAGAACAATGAAGAACGTCTTGATGAGACGGAAACGCTCTATCCCTCTCTCTCATCTGATGACATGTTTAATGCCCGATTATTTTAGGTAGGGAAGAGATGGTGAGGTATCAGCCTGGCTGGGGCACTTCTCTACACCAGGCACTCAGCAGGGAAACTTGCAGTGTCTTGTATAACACTTAGGACAACCAGATGTGCTGGCCATTGCCCCATCTATACATGGGGAAATAAGGCTAGGTCGGGCTCTTTCAGCCAGCGGTTTTCTTGCATGCGGCCTCTTAGGAAGGGTCCCATGCCTTTCTCAGGTGTGCTGGGGGCAGGTCTCTTTGGGAAGCTGGGAGGAGGGAGGGAGGCAAGCTCAGGGCTTCCCTGTAGCCTAGAGGATCATCAGGCAGGTGTAGGGCACTTGTGGTACAGAGCTTTCTCTTCCCTTGGCTTCTGGGTGGAGAGCATGTGCTGTACCAGGTGCTATTGTGGCTGTGCTGGGTGGCTCATGCCACCACAGCACTGGAGGGCTGAGTGGAACATGAGCCTCACTGGCCAAAATCAAGGTGGCAGCATACCCAGAGATCCTCTTCTCACACTCTGTGACTCGGGACACCCCCCCACCTTTGAGCCCATGGTGTCTGGGGGAGGTTCTTGCTTTTTCTCGTATCTGGCACTGATTCAGCCTTTGAGTCTTTTCCTCTCATGGTGCAGTCTCCTTAAGTAGAACTACCCTGAGCTAGTGGGGTGCCTCTTCCACTTTTCAGGACCTCACTGGTTCCATTGGGCTCAGCTAGATAATTCTAGACCCATTCCTTCTCTTCAGCAAGCAGGTCAGCTCTTCATCCCATTTTGCCACATGTTCTGGGTCCCAGATCATTGTTGTTTTATCACACCTGACGAGGTGCTTAGCTTAGCTCATCCCAGGCACTTCAGAGCTTTCTCCAGCCATGACCTTGAAACGGGGTAGAGGGGTTGAGGAAAGAGTTCTCGAACCCCAAACCCTGAGTTCTTATCTTTTAACCAGAGAATTGGCAGCTCAGAGTGAGAAGGATAATTATTAAATTATTATATTTATTCAGAAGTCAGGAGAGGGAAGGGAGAGTCTGTGGACCAAAGAAGGGTGAGTAGATACACCCACATGACCCCTTCCCCAGGGAAGCCAGGGCCCTGCACCTGATGCATCTGGCCTGGCCTGGCCTTCCTCGGTGGGAGCCAGCCTCCCAGTGCAGGGGGAAAGCTATGATCATGGCCCTGGGCAAGAAGGTAAAGAGTTGTTGGTTCAGTTTACAAATGTGCTGGAATGCCTGCTGATGGTGCTTGTTTGCAGGGATGCTGTGGTGCTTGTGCCAGTGAGGGATGTCTGTGAGGATTGAAGCTGTGTCTGCTGTGACAGGACTTAGAAGTAGAGCTTGTTTTTCCCCTTACAGAGATTTGCTGTTCACTTTGAATGTGGAGGCCTGGTTGGGGGGCTGCTGCTCAGGACACAGAGCCTGCAGCAGCAGAGAAAATTCTAAAACAAGATTGTATAGTAGGAAGCCCCAAGCCCCTGGGCTGTGGCAGAGGTAAGCCCGAGGCCATACCCCAGCAGTGTTTCCATAGGTGATGAAATGAGTTCTCCCTGCAAAGTGGCCAGGCTGATGCCAAGACAATCTTCAAAGTGCAGCTTGGACAGGTGGCCCAACTCAGAGTCCAGCGTCAAGGACTGGCTAGCTGCCTGAGGCTTCCTCCCCCTTTTGGATCCTTAGCCCTCAGCTATATTCAGGTCAGTGTGTTCTCTAAAGTAAACCAAGCTCTCCTGTCCCAGGTCTTCACTGTATCCCAACTCCTCCGAGTCCCTCCTGGGTATCCAGGGAAGCCTTGATCTGATCCTTGGAGGTGACCACTGCTCTTTTTTTTTTAAATATATATTTATTGTCCATAATGAGTTACATTATTTAGTGGGCAAACCATGCGTTGTTAGGCCTGCCCTGGCTGCCTTGGGAGAAGAGGTGGCTTCTGCCCCTGAGCTTGTCTGTGCCTGGCTCTATCCTAGCATCTGTCACGTTGAAACAGGGTGGAGGAGTTCACAAACAAAAAGCCTCAAATCTGTGTTACAACATGGCCTCAGGTAGTTCAGAGGACTAGATCCACTGCTGGCCAATAAGATCATTATGCATGCACCTGGGCATGGACCTATGTTGTGTCTTCTTATTCCCCATGGGAAACATGGATCCTTGGGGCTCTGCCTGCTCTAGGAACCTTGTTTCTGCTAGGACACTCCAGTACCACCCTCCCTGCCTGGCCATCCCTCCCCTGGGACCCAGGACACACCAGGCAGGAAGAGACTCAGAGACTGGCCGGGTTCATTGTTAGCCCACACATGTCTGTGCTGGCTGGCTGACTCCATGCTTTGCCAGGCAGGGCTCCTGAGGGAGATAGTGCTAAACGTGGTGGGGAGACCTGATAACCAGAGCAGCATCCCCATGTACACGATTGACTAACACCCCTAGAGATGTCCATGCCTCTGAACCCCCAGGCAATGAATAAGTTGCCTCGTGTAGCGAAGGACTGAATTAATCTGCTGACCTTAGCCTAGATGGGGAGCTGAGCCTGGGTTCTGGGGGTGGGCCCAGGAACATCACAAGGGTCCTTAAATAAAGATGACTAGAATGGTGCCATGTGGGAAGCACAGGAAGAAGGGTCCATAAGCCAAGGGATGTGTGCAGGCAGAGGCTCTTCCCTGAAGCTAATGGGCAGAGCACCTTCATATGGACTGAGCAAATCCGCCTCTGACTTCTGACCTCTAGAACCATAGGATAACATTTCTGTGTTCCCTCCATCCACAGCTATAGGAAGTGAATACACCTCACTTGTATCTTCCAGGCCTCAGGCATCAGACCCTAATCTTCCTGGTACTCTAGAAGGTGTAGCTGGATGAATCAGAAAACTGTAATAGCATGTGGCAGAAACTCAGACACTGGCTTGAGGGAAGGAAAGCCAGAGGCAGCCAGAGCCCTCTCAACCCTGAGATAGTGGTTCAGGTAGACCGAGTGCCCTTAGTTGGCACACAAGAATGTGTGGGGCCTTGTGAAGAGTCACTAGTACAGAGTCCCCATCCTAATGTTAGTCTTAGACCAAATCCCCCAACCAAGGATCTCTCAGCTACGTAAACAGTTTCAGGGGCCAATGCCTGAAGTGCTCTCTTTAGAGCGTTAGGACACTGATGGCTCCTCCCTTCCTTATTGTGACTAAAATTCTCCTCCCTAAGCCAGGTGTGGTGGCAGGTACCTGTAGTCCCCACAATCCAGAGGCCGAGGCAAAAGGATTGTGAACTTGAGGCCAATTTGGGCTATGTGAGGAGACCCTGTCTCAAAAACAAACAAAACGCTTCCCTTCCAATGTATCTCTGCCTGTCTCCTCCCTGTATCTGAGAGAGCTTGTGTTTCCCCCCTCCATGTCTCAGAGAGCGCGTCTGCACGCCCCCATCTCTGAGAGCTCCTTCTGCCGCAGTGGCACTGTGTGGCATGCTCCACACTGCAGCTCGACTCTTTACAGTCTGAATAAACAAGGGCACCACACAGCATCAGGTCCTTGGACTTTATGACTGAAAATCTGAAATCCCAAGCCAAGCTCAGCTGTGTCTCCTCCCATTGACCCTGGCCAGACAGATATCAGGAGCATGTCCTCCTTGCCACAGGCCTGGAGAAGGCAGCCGGCTCACTCAGGGCCAGCCTAGACCCACAGCAAGCCTGAGGCCAGCTGAAAACTATCTAAAGTTCTCATGCCCGAGCTACTGTAGACCCCAGACAGAGCTTTTGATGTCACCAGCAGCTTCTCTGTGTGGTGCTCCTTCATCTCTAGGACAGTCCCTGGTGGCTATGGTGCTGAGCCCCGTGTGGCTGGGGCCGGAAAGCACCTGCAGCACCGCGTGCCCAAACTTAGAGGATGGCTGCCAGCCAATTACTTTCCCAACAAATTTGGTTTCCAGAAATTTCCAAGTATTCTCTCTTTATGCACAGAATTCAAAAGTAGCCCCTTCTAGAAGGGTAAGAAGGGACACAGGAGTCACTCAGCAAGAGGCAGGACAGCTGGGAGGGTCCTGACACCTGTATATGGCCTGTGTCACTCAGGCAAGCAATGGCTAGAACCTCCTGACTGAAGTCCAGGCAAGTAAGGGTCCTTCAGCCCTGGACCAGAAGACCCTCAGCAGCCCCTTCCTCAGCAGCAACCAGCACCCTGGAAACACCTGGGACACCCTGATTTTCTTGGGGAGCAGTGCAGGGTTGTCACACCCATCACTAAAAATCTGTATTCAGAGCTGCCCTGTTTCCATGACTACAATGTTGAATGGCATTAGAACACCTGATGAATGATAACAGACATTCAATTATTTATGCCACAAACATTTACCTGGTGCAGTCCTTGGCCAACCCTCAGCCTATGTCTCCAGATTGTCCTCTGTTTCCCAGCCTGAGTTTGTTGGTTCCTGAGTCTTCTAGGTAGACACTGGGAGCCATTTCCTTCACTTCTGAGAGCAGACACTCTGCTGCCCAAACCTACTGAAAGTGTCATTCACTGTGCACTTGGGAACTAACCAGCCATGATGGCTCCCACCACACAAAGGATTTTCAGCAGCCAGTTTAGCCCTGTCAAAAACTGAGGCCTGACAGAGACAACATAAAATACTGCCTGAAAGTGTGCATCTTAGAAGGGAGGTCACTGGTTCTGATTGCCCACCCCAGCGCCCACATAGGGCTGGTGCTCTCTGCACGAGCATTTGCTCCCCTGGAACAGTCTACTCTTCTGTCCTGGGTCCTTGTAGTGGGGGAGGTTCACTGCAAAGCTGGAGGCTTCCTGGAGGAAGCAGCATTTCCACACTATCCTGAAGCCCTGACCCCTGCCAGGAGGGCAGAAATGGGAAGAGGGGTGGGGAGTAATGCAGCTGGTGTCAACATAAGACTTCAGCTATGGGGCTGTTCACTCCAGTGAGCCTCCCCTGCATCTGTTCCTGCAACTTTCCAGGGCCATAGTCTTCCTTCCTGGCAGAGCCTGGCTGCTGCAAGGGGGCCTGTCTGGCTCCTCCCATTCTGTGGACTTTGCTATTCTGCCAGGCACACTGCCCAGCTGGGTGTCCCATTTTAGAGTGCTCTCCATGCCAGCAGGACAATGAACCTGACAAACCACAGAGTGCCCAGCACCCAGCACATGGCAGGTGTCCTTGCTTGCTGGAGGCACAAAAGAGTGATTGTCTGAGGTTGAGTCCAAGTGACGTCACAGGCACGGTCAGCCAGACAGTCAGGGATGGAGAGAGCACGTTAGGCCAAGGTACCACCTTGAACAATAGGCCAGGATGGCTCAGCTTGTGATGATATTTGGCATTGCTGGTAGATGCTCCTACTAATTCGGGCTGCCCTTAGGAAAAGGGTGAAGCAGCACCAACACCACACGGTGTCCATTTTTCTCCCAGGTGTGCCAGTTTCCCCGTCACCTCAGGTTGGCAGAACCAAGACACCTTGTTACATAGCCATACAACAGCTGGGTAAAGGCCCCTGACCTTCAAGGCAGGAGCTAGAGAAGAAGGCGATAAGAGAAAGAAATTAATGTCTAAGTTCCTCGGCAACCCCTGACATCAAACCTCATTTAGAGGAACCATCTGTCAGAAGCTGCCATAAAAATACCTTTGATGGGGCCCAGAATGTTCCACAAGGCTGATCTACTCCCTCCCCGAGGCCAGGAAGACCTCCTAGGTAACCTTGATATGTCTGTCATTACAGCCTCCCTCACTGGTCCTGGGGAGGCTCTGTCCACTGAAGGATGCAGAAAGGTTCCTATGGGCAGGCCTAATGTGCCCAGGTCTCTTCCTTGTCATTTCAGTAGCTAATGAAGGTGGCACCAACCAAAAAGGATCCTTCCATGGCACCTGCCCTGACTCTTACCTCGAAGCTCCCAGGGTTTCAGTCCTGCATTCATCTTGGTCTAGTCAGTGTTGGTGGGATTTAGTAATAAGCATGATGGATGCCGTACCTTTCCTCGGCACTTTTAGTCTAGCCAATGGGAAAAGCAGTTAAGTGTGTAAAACATTGGTGATGCACAGCAAGTACTAAAGAACAGACAGACAGATGCAAGTGTCCAGCGGGTGACAGGATGTTGTAGCCTAGAAGAGGAGGTGTTCAACTGAGATGATGCTGGGCGGGCATGAGGCAGGTGGCAGAAGGTTGAGGAATGGAAGGATCCCCATTCAGGGAAAAGAGTCCTGGTGTTGAGGCCTGTGGAATTGAGCCTTTTAGACTGTCCTGGGAGCAGGGGGTGCCACAGGCTTTGGGATACCATGATTAGATGTGTGGTTTAGAATGGATGTGTTGCATGGATCCCAGGAGAGGATGGCACGGCTAGGAAACAGTCCAGTGTGCAGCTGAGAGCTCCTGGTGGCCCCACAGAGGGATGGGTGGGCTGATGGCATGAGCAGGAAGGAGAATCTCAGTGACAAATGAGGAACAGGGATAGAAAAGAGGGGTCTAGGAGCCTTCCAGGCATCTGAGTTGGCTATCCAGAAGGACAGGAAGCCAGGCATGTGTGGGAATACGGCGGGAGACAGCCAAGAATGCTGTGTGCCCTGCACCTCTGGAGATCAGTGCTCTTCCAGGCACCAGGCCCACTTCTCAGACTCCATGAAGCCACTTAGCAACTGTATAGAGCAAATTGGAAGATTCTGGAAAGACCCCTCCCTGGATCCCTGGCTCTGAGAGTCTATAGAGAAACATTCTTAATGACAGGACTTAGCACTAGGTTCACACTGCTCCAGCTGGTGGGCTCAGCTTCACCTTGAGCAAGCATTTCAGGAAGACAGGAAAACTTAGAAGAGAGTGGTAGCCAGGAGCCTAAGAACCCTTTGGCTACATACACAGTTGCTGTGCTTACTCTGAAAGCCTGCCTTGAGGGGCAGGGCAACAAGCTTGCCTTGCAGTGTAGACACTGCTCCTAGGAGGATTCTGACTCTCATGTTAGAGTGACAGCAAAGTCCCTAGTTTAGCCCCTAGCCCCACACAAGCCTTTCTGCTGGCAGATGCGTTGTCCTGAGCTTTAAGGAGCATGCATCTTTTCTGCCCCTGCTCACCAGTCCCTTCGCTAACACCATGGTTAGTGCTAATTCAGGCCTCAGTGTGACCTGCTGGAGTCCTGGTTCCTTGCCCAAGACTCCAATGCTGCTTTTCTTTTAAGAAATTTAGTATATGTATAACGTACATTATTATATATTGCATGTACATATTATTTATGCATATGTATGTCTATGCATGTGTATACTTCTGTGTGTGGACAGAAGTAGCTAGCTATTCATGGCAAGGTTTTCTAACTCCCTGGGGAGGGGGTGGGCAATGTTAAAGGTTTTCAAACATTCAAGGTTTTTTAAAGCTCATGTTCTTCTGTTTACAAAATATAATATCTCTAACTCCTTTGGAAGGAGCTTGTGTTTCTTCTCATCTCAAATGATATGGAAGCTGAGATTTCTCGAGCCCAGCCCTCTGCTCCTGGGGATTAGGCTGAGTGCGGCAAACAATCAGGAAAGTGTGCTTGATTCTCCCCAAGTCTTGGGAATCCAGATGAGACATAAGCTGTCTGTTTGCCTCAGCTACATCCTGGGCTTCCATGTACTGCAGCAGCTAGACTGAACAAGGGGAAGGGGCAGAGTGGGGATGCACAGACCTGGTTCTGGACCTGATGACAGCCCCCTTGACCTTGGCCTCAGCAAGCTCCCCCTTTTTAAGTCCACTTGTGCATCTGTGTGGCCTCCGGGGAGTGAGGTTTGGGAGAGGATAAAGCAAAGCAAGCCCATGGAGCACCCTGTGTGGGAGAAAAACTGGTGGGCATTCACCTCCCTTTCTAAGGTAGAGGCACAGCTAGATGGAAGGGTAGTCATGGCTGGCTGTCAAGGTCAGGGCCTCCCCCTGGTGACTTGAGCTATTGGCCACTTTGTACCACTGACTCTGCTTCGTTCTTCCCGCAGCCCCTTCTATGAGCTTTCTAGGGAAACTTTTCGGTTTTTCAATCCTCGGCCTTCCCACTCACGTCTCAGCAAACCAGTGAGGCTTAGAGTCTTTTCATTTTGCTCTGACAGCTCTTATCAATCTCCCCCTTAATTAAAGCAAGCAGCCTTGGCAGTGGGTCTCTCCTGCGTCATCTGGGACTGTCGGTTTACAGTAGCAGCGCAGATCAGCCTTTTCTTCTGCCTCCACTGATGTCCCCAGGGCTATTGGCAAGGATGCCTTGTGGATACAGGAATAGACTCTCAGATGCATCGATGGAGAGGTACATAGATGTAGTCTACGGCTGAGTAGATATGTAGGCAGGCAGGAGGAGCCTTTGGGGTGAGGCGCTAGACAATGAGGGTGCTTATCGCAGAGCCCTGAAGCCAGAGCCAGGAAGGACCTTCAGGGCTTTGGAAATTATTTAGCCAAATGCAATGTTTGCACAACTGATAGATAAACAAATTAAAAGCAACTCTAGTGCTGGCCAAAAGGGGCCAGGAGACCAGAGGAACTGATGGGTGGGTGATGATTCGAGGGTGGTTTCAACCCCTTCACATACCCCTCTATCAACTAGTGCTCTAGTTCAAGGCTGGAAGGGAAAAGATGACTTGCTTAAGGTCACGTTCATGATAACAGATCTCTCATCAGAGAACCAAGTTCTATCCTTGCTGGTCTGATGCTCACCTCACTGAGGTGGAAGGGCTTGATCTTGGCCCCTGGGCATCACGGACACTTCATCTGTGGGAGTGAACTTTGAAGCAGAAATGTACAGCACGTGGGCTAGGAAGCAGCTTGCTTAATGGTAGCTCTGGACTGGTGGGAAGCTTGCTAGCTGTGGAGCCCGCTCAAACATGAGTATTGGGTAGACATCTTGCATTTTCTGAGCTTTGGCTCTGTATCCAAAACCAAGGGAGATGGGGTGAGTTAACCCATAGGTATAAGTCCCTCTGTACCACGAGCTCCAACCATGCCTGTCAAAGCAGAAGCCATAAACATGTGGAGCTGATCACTCCTAGGAGAGTTGGGAAAACCAAGAACTTTGTAGCCTGCCAGCCATAGTCAGGCTGTTCTACCAAGTACTTGGCGGACTAGCTCTGAGACAGGGCCCTGAAGGCTCAGTGAGGCCCTCACTGTCCACACAGCATCTCCCTAGAGAGCATCTTGCATCCACATTCTTGTTGTCTGATATTGCTGCCCCCATCAGACCAGGAGCTCCCGGCTATCAGGAATACCCTATCTGACTGAAGTCATTGCCTGGCCGAGCCTTGAAGGCAGGGCCACACCTAGCACTGGTGACCAGTGACCCTCAGGGCCACTTGCTGCTACTTCATGCCACTCTGTATTAGGATTGTTATGTGCCTGGTTCATGGAACCTCATCTGTGAAAAGTGGGTGTTTTCACCTTATGTCAAGAAGCCCATAGGGCTCCATGTCCTGCCCACAGCTGCCTGAGCTGAGGCAATGACGTGCCCTTAGGCCATTTTGAATGAGGGCCTCTCCCCCTGTTGAGGGACAACCTCCCTGTTGACTTATAGCACCTCTGAATTGGTCCTTGACTGCTTGCTGCTCCTACCAACAACACCAAGTGTGGCCCTCCTTCCCCTCCCCCATGCCCAAGTTCATTCTCTTCCCTCTCCCGAGTGTGACGCAGAATAAAGCTAAAATGAGTCATCCTAGTGACAGGCACACCTTTCAGCTCCTTAATGAGAAAGTCAGTCGTATAGGCTAGCATTGATCCTCTGTCCCCAGCTGCTTCTGGCAATGTTGTTCTGGAGGCAGGGCAGACCCAGCGGGTAGGGGCTCGCTGTGAGCATGGCAGTGCTGTGTTTAGTTGAGGCCTTGGCTTTGGTTGAGGGGCTGCTGCTCTGAAGCCACCAAGCAAGGTTTCTGTCACCAGTTTTTCCTAGCCTGAGTGACCAAAGCCTGGAGCACTGGGTAGAATGGGCCTGTGCTGGGAAGGTAGCGAGTGGAAGTTCCCACCAGGGAACACGCTTTGCTGAGCAGGTAGCAGAAGCATTCTCAGGAGAAACTGAGGCAGAAGGCCCTGCTTTTGACAGTATCTTAAAGCCACGAGGAGCCAAATAGCATGAAAGAGCTTCAAAAAAACTTCAGAAAGTTCCCCGTGCAGCTCAGGGTGTCCAAAGGCTAACTTCCTAGGATATGTGGAGTTCATTTTCACCTGAAGGCTTATTCTCATTGACAGGATTCAGGTCCTTGTAGCTGTAAGTCTGAGGCCCTGGTCACCTTGTTACTGTCATCCAGAGCTACTTTCAGCTCCTAGCAGCTGCTGCTCCCATTCCTTAAACTCTCTTCACTGTGTCTTGGTGCATCAAATACCTCTTGGACTTCACCTCTCTGGCTCCTTCCCCTGACCTGAGGTCCATTGGAGAGACTTCTCTGCTTGGAAAGAGCTTGTCTGGGCAGGTCAGCCCCAATAGGCACCTTTCTTCAGCCAGTGAAGGAAGCCATAATCACAGGGACCCTATCCCACACTGTCAGGTTCCCTCCATATGTGTGTGAGGATGGTATCCAAGGGTAAGGACCCTCGGGGAACATCTTGAAGCAATAACTTCTACAAGAAGGGACACCTGATCCAATCACTTTCTCAAGGGGTGTTCTGACCAGAATCTTGAAAGCTGACCCACATGGGTGGAGGACTGGCCCAGCCACGGAAGCTCTCTTCGCTCAACCCACTGAACCTTTGTCTGTGTTTCCCGGAATACCACACCTGTGCTTGTGGAGTTCAAGGGGCAAAGCTGGGTCCCAGGATGCTCTTGCCCAAAGAGCACGAGTGTTTGGTTTCCACATCTTGTGTGCCTTGTCAGACTCCAGGCATCGAAAGAAGGCTCCTGCTGGCTGTGTGGTGCCTGCCGTGCAGACATGATCACACTGCTTCAGACCCGATCCAATGAGACCTATGTGTCTGAAGGGCTCAGACCACCTCCCCTGGGAAGTCTGGGGGTGGCTCCCAGCAGGGATGCCTGAGACAGCATAAAATGATGAGCACTCGCCAGGCACCTTGCGGGAGGGAAGCAGGAGCCTGCAGAGTTGGGTTAATAGACACTTCACACAGGGAAAAAGGGATAATTGAGTCATCCTCACCACTGCTGCTTGTAGACCCACAAAGCACTGCCCCCCTTTATAGGCCAGATACTTCCTCCAAGCAGCTGGACCTGTCCAGGCCTTGGTTTCCCCCTATGTTAACATAAGCAATGCTTTCTATGCTGCAAGCTTGCTTGGCATAGCAGACTGACTTTAAGGTCCCTGTGTAATACCTACTTCCTCATGGAAGAAAAGCAATTAATTACTCCATAAAATTGAGGCAGTCTGTATGTATGTGAGCCTGTGTGAGCATAAGCATATGTGTTGGTACATGTGTGCACACACATGCATGTGTAAGTTACGATTAACTATCAAGACAATTCTTTGATGTCTGAAAGTTCCCGTCCTCCCACTCCTTGTCTCCCAAGTGCTAACCCAAGACCAGACAGACTCAACACAATGCACGAACAGAGGTCCAAGTGCAGCATGAGCAATCATCTTCCCTTTTCATGAATTTTTGTAGATTGAGAGCCCTGGGTTCAGTTCCCAGACCTGTCTTCTGTTTGCCTACTGCGTGCCTACAGGGAGCTGCTTCCTGTCTCAGCCACTGGCTTCTTTCTGAAATAGGATAAGTGGTCCTGTCCCTCGAGTGTCTATGGAACTGAATGTGCACTGAGTGTTCAGCACAGACCTGATGCAGGGTAAATGGGCAATCAGCACTGCTAGCGACGTGATGGTGATTGTCCACTTTGTCACCATTAGTCAGCCCTGACATTTCAGGCTCCTTGAACTGTAGTCGTGTCTCTGTTGGAAAGCTGGGTGCTGATATCTCCTGGGGCCAGCCTGGTTGCCCTTACTCAAGGCTGACAGCCTGAAAGATGGCAGGGCATCACGTGTCATGGGCTGGACTCTCCTTTCATGGCTACCAGTAGCCTGACTGTCCAGAGTGTTCCTATGGGCCAGAGTCTGTGGATCTCAGGTGATAGTATCCCAGACCAGCACATGGTGTTGGCCCAGTACAGGGCTGGGAAACATCCTGGGTATGTATGTGTACAAACATACTCCATGCATATGGGTTATGCGCTGAGTTGTGTATCTAAGTATGTATACATATGTACTATGTGTACATGCACGTTGTCATAGCTGCACACCACTGGGATGAACCTCCAAACCAAGCTATGGGAGGAAGAGATTTATTAAAGTTATAGATCCAGGGTAAGTTCAGAGAGAGAAACCCATCACTAGTACCACACCCACACCCACACACCAGCAACTCCAGAAGCAAGCAAGTACACTCAAACAGGCAAGCCACAGGAACCCCAGGCTTGAGCTCAGACTGCTCTTTACCTAGGTAAAGCTGCAATTCCAGACCCACCTCCAAAACACCTTAGAGCTGGACCCTAGGATCTTGCCAAGGTGCCATACCCTCCAGCCAGGCAGCTGGAGAAAAACTTTAATAAATGCTTGAATCTATTGGGGGACATCCATTCAAACTACCACACATATTAAGGACCAAATTTCATGCTTCACACCACACTGTTTTCCACCTGCATGATTCAGGGTGTGGCTGTATTTGGATATAAGGCTTTTAAAGAGATACTTACATAGAATGGGGTATTAGTGTGGTCCATAATCCAGAATGGCTGATGTCCTTATAAGCAGAAATCAGAACACAGACCCATTGGAGGGGATTCTGTGAGGACACAGAGATGTCAGAAGAAGCTACCCATTCCACTGACACCTGATCTCAGACTTTCAACTCCAGAATGATGACAGATGATAGCATTCTGTAAGGTCACCCAGTCTGCAGTACTTTGTCATGGATCCCTGACAAACCAACACTGGGTATATGTTTATGTGTGTTTGTGGGTACACCCATGTGTGTGTGTGAGTGCATTGCACACATGTGCATCTCGTTGCTGGCAGTCTGCAAAGCATCATATACCTCTGTGCAGGCATTTATTTCTAGCTAAGTTCACATGTCCTGCAGAGTCTCTGTTCATAGCCAGTCATACTCTCCACTCCCCACCTCATGCATAACAAGTGATACGTTCTCAATATGAGGTCATGGGAAGTGCATGGTTTTTGAGTGGGCCCAGCTGAATTCTAACCCCAGCCCTGTCCCTCCCTGGGCACATCCTCTTCGCTAGCAACTGAGGCCCCCATGAGCCTCAGTCTCCTGGTTATTAAATAGAGACACACACAAGCTACGTGCTCCCTCATGGAGCCTGAAGGGTGTTGGGACCGAGGGACAGGCTAGGAGGGACAGTCTGGCACCCAGTAGCCTGCCAGTCATTGTTCCTGTCTCTCCTTTTTACTCACTACTTCTGATATGTCAGTGTTCCAACTTATAGCCCCACAAAGCACAAAAGCTAGACAGGTCCAACATATCTGCTTCTGGGGCACCCCCTGCCCCAGGTTGTGGCACCTGCAGGTTAATAGGGCCATTGCTCCTGGGTGGCACATTTTTGGACAGTAGCCTACCAAGATCTAATTGCAGTCACGCCTGGAGGCTAGTTCTCCAGCAGTCCCTGGGTAGGGCATGCTCATGGAGGAGTGAGAGAAAAGATGGAAGTCTATGGCTCAAGATCAGGAACTACATTTCATGGACTGTGAACTTGGGCTGGCCTTGGCTTCCCTGCACTATGCTTCCTCCTCATGCCTTGTCTACATGATGGTCATGAGAAGTCCTGCAACGATAGCCTTAAAAAGCAGTGACAAGTCCTATGCAAAGGAAAAGGGCTTCCCTCCCAGGTGTCATCTTTGCATTTACCCACACATTCTTACATTGAGTACACAGGTGTGTCATGACCAGGAAAGACATTATCCATGTAGACAAAGGTTTTGGTAACAGGGAGGAGAGCATGTCTCCATGCTGATCTGTAGGTAGTTTCTACACAGGACACAGTAGGAAAGGAGACTCTCTTTCCTAAGAGGCCAACAACTGCAGCATGCAGAGAATCTACCTTTGATGCCTGACTTGGCTTTTCCAATTTTAGGATGTGCAAAGGCCATAGCTTTAATTTTGGATTTGGATCATTCTTGACCACTGATGTGTGATGGTGATTCTCTCAGAGTTCCCTCTTGGTCAGCCACGGTTCTAGGGGAGCAGCTGAGACTGAGCTGTGACATTTAGTAGGATAGGCATGTTTGGGAACTTTTTCATTTATTTTTGATTCAAAATATATTCAACTCTTACTGGGTGTGTCTGTGTGGAACCCAGTCCAAGTCCAGTTTGCACACATTTGTGTTCTTACTGCTGACCAAGTGGTTTTTGTTTTCCTGGGTGACAGAGGTGCCACTGGCTTGGTCCTCAGGTGCCAAAGACAGATAGCACTCTGGGGCCAGACAAGACGGGCAGGCTTCCTTCATGGTGCTCACTGGCCAGCAACTGCAAAGGAAAAAAAAATCCATGTGTTAGCTTGCCTTATAGACCTTTGCTTAAAGAAGGTCCTAGCTACTGCCTCCTGGGACATGTCATTCCCTGAGTGCTGATCACAAGGTTGGCGCCCCGCCATGACACCCCAGGATCTTCCTGCAAAGGAGTACTTCCAGTCCAGTCATCACTTTCTTCAGTGGAGCCAGTCTTTCACCCACTTGGTAGAAAATATGAACAATTATCTTCAATTGACAGCCACTCATAATGGGTCCTGGGCCACTTTGTCCCCTTATTTCAGGGTAATGGGTAGTGCAGCCTCCTAGAATAGCTGGAGGGGCCAGAGATCACAGAAAGCAGTGACCTGGGCAAGCAGCTGCCCAGCAGCGTAGAGAATGTTCCCTGCATGGGGAAAGAGCTAAGCCCAGGCCCAGGGCAAAGGCTGGGAAGGGAGCTACAAGGAACCCCTGGGTCAAGCCGGAATGTTCTGTCCAAAGCCAATTCAGACCCAGCCAATAGGAGCTGAGCTCCTCTGTGATATCTACCACACAGTGCCCAGCAGGTGGGTGTCGTGTGGGCCCAGGGCAGTCAGGCCGGGGAAAGCACAGCCATGCCCACATCTGCTGAATAAAGTCCTCTCCTGCTCTGCTCAATGTCAGAACCCTTCCCAGAGCCTCAGTTTACTTAGCAAAAGGAGGTGACTAGTTCTCATGTGCAGCAGGCCTGGGCTAAAAGGCAGAGCTGCTGGGCCTCTGAAGCTGCCTTCTTGGTCCCTCTGCAACCTCCACCCTTTCCCCATGTCTTCAGAAGCTGAAAGCAGATTGCAGGGATCTACCATAGCTCAGTCTTCCTGTGTCCTGTACATGGAGATAGCATGGGGAGAGCAAGTGACCATGACTTATCAGTTCCTACAGTTATCAAAACCTATAGGAACCACAATTCTCTGTTGACTTGACCTCTTTTTCATTTAAAAAAATTTTTGGCACTTTCATGATGGATTTTGATTCCATCCCTTCCAGTTGTCCTCCCTCTCCACCCCACTAAAACCCTTCTCTCTAGATTCCCATCTTATTTTTCCTGCGTTGTTTGTTTGACCCACTGAGTTAAATTCAGATGGATGGTAGGTTATTTACTTGAGTTTGTCCATTGGCAACCCAGCAGTGGCTGGGCCACTGAAGAACACAACTCTCCCTCACCTGCAAACATCTGTTGCCACTATTCTGAGTGGGTTGGAGAACTTTAAAACCACACTAATGAAGTTTGACCCAGGGGTTCCTGGTAGCTCCCTCCCAAGTCTTTGGCCTGGGCCTGGGTTTGGCCACTTGTCTACATAAGGATGTGCTTGAGAGTGGATGTAATTATAGCCCAAGCCCCAGGGCTGTTAGGCAGGTCCTCTAAAGTAAGGCCCTTGCTTCCCTGGTAGTTGTTTCTTCTCTGCTGGGAAAAAAGATGTGCTTGGTCATACATATCAAGTGCTGGCCATCAAATTAGGGCCTCAACCTGGGCACTGCACCGAGTGCTCATCACCCCAGTAGGTATGGAGATCACCCATGCTATGGGTGTTTGCTCTCATCTTTAGAGATGAGGACATTGACCGTGGGCTCCTATTGTAAGTTCCTATTGGAAATTCCTCTGCATTGAAAGCAGTGAGCACCCATTGCCACCAGGGACAACTCGGTAGATACTTGAGATTGGGCCTGTTGACATTCCTCCATGGACGGAAGCGCCCTACCTTAGAGTCCCGTCCTGTCCTCCCCCCTCCCCCATGAGGTCCCATCATCTTGGGGGGAGATCGAGTATACAGAGGATAAAAGAACAAGGGACAGTGAGCTCTGCGGCCATCACCTGTGTTCAGATGAGACTTCTGGTGGCTTGGAGTCTTCATGATCTGTAAGTAAGCTCTCACCTGAGGCTGAGGGAAGAGCACCCCCAGGGGTAGTCCCAAACACGGGGAGCTCATCATCCATACTGGGATGAGACTTCTTTGTGGTACAGCTGCTTTGGGGGCTCCACACTCCTATAAGTAACCCCTCACCCTACTCTGCAAGTAACCCCATTAAACTCATTGGTTCACCAAAACTGGTTTTTGTGTAATCATACTTTGGTCTGATATCTGTGTCCTATGCGGATGAATAGATGTATGTTCACATCTCCCCAGGGTTTCACACAATAGCTCCTTATGACCTGCTGGCCTAGAAGAGATGAGAGCAGACTCCACATCTTAGTCTTTACATTCCAGAGGCTCTTGGTGGGAGACGGCCAAATATTTGCTGCCCAGCAGCACAGCCTTCCCAGGGGATCACAGGACTGAACTGAGAGAGGAGACAGTGCTATGAGAAGGCAGTGTACAGGTGGGAGCATGCTCATCAACCCACTCCATTCTTTCTGAGGTGGAGGCAAGCCCTCCCCTGCTCTCAGTCTGTTCAAAACCCTCAGCTTCCAGGGTGGAGTATCTCTAGCACTCAATGGCATTTGGCCTTAGGTATACACTCAGGTAGTATTCTTTATGAGCAAAAGGTGTAGACATAGCTGAATGTCTGCCCCTCCCTTAGGCATGTCAGAGCTAATCATTGTGTTCATGACACCTCGGAGAGAGCCAAGTGGGTTTGTCCTTCCTCTTCACAATAGGAGGGCTTGACCCTAAAGCTGCTGCACTGCCCACTGTGTCCTGAACCTGGCAGATGGAAGCTACTTTGGAACAGGATTCAAGTTGTCTTTGAAGTCATTTCAGCACTAGCACATGTCCTGAAAGACAGGCAAAGGATGTCACCAGGTTATGTTAAGGTTGACCCAGCTCAGCACAGAGGGGAGGGGTTTTTATGTCGTTAGACGATGAGTTAGATGCTGGAGAGGCTCTGCATAATAACCCATAACTCCTGATAAAGCTCTGCTGAGTGCCAGGGCAGAAGCCAGGCCATTGTGCTGAGAAAGAGCTCTCAATCTCTTTTCTTCATTGCTCAGCCACTTAACGAATTCTAAAGTGAGGAGCAATATGGGCTCAGCCAATAACCAAGCGCAGCGCTGTGGTTCTTCCTCTCCACAGAGCTCTGCAGGGGAACAGCAGCTGCTTCCCTTTTGATTCCTACTTACCAGGCTGTTACTGTGCCCAGGATCCACTAGTCTCTCCTGGAAGCCCTAACAGGCTCACAGTCCGTAAGTAATAATAATGATTATGCCATGCACAGCAAGCATGGTTGCTGCTGTCAGAAGTTACTTAAAAAGCCACTCACTACACTTGTTAATTATGAGACTACACATGCTAATGGCTGAAGTAATACAAAGATGTACAAAAGGTTCTCCCATTCAGAGAAGAAACTCAGTTCTAGCTCTCTGCCTGCATCCTTCTCCTTGGATGCTGTTGCAGTCAGCTTTCTTGTTGCTGCGCAGATAGAACCCAAGCAAAAGTGGCTTGTAGAGGAATGGGTTTATTTGGCTTACGGACTCCAGGGGAGACTCCATTCTGGCAGGGAAAACGATGGCATGAGCAGAGGGCTGGACATCACCTCTGCCATAGCACTGCAAACAGCGGCAGGAAGCTGTGCCAAATACTGGCAAGGGGAAGCTGGCTTATAACCCCCATAAGCCCTCCCCCAACAACACAGCTTCATCGAGGTTGTAAAACCCAAACTGCCATCAGCTGAGGATCGATCTATCAGAACACATTCAATTGTTTGTGGGGGACACCTGTATCAAACCATGACAGTCCGCCCCTGGCTCCCACAAACTAATAATCATACAAGATATAAACACAATATGTTCAGCTCAACTCTTAAGTCCCCGCAGCTTTCAACTGAACCATAATACCAAAAATAAACCCATAATGGCACAGAACACTCACAATGCAAAACATGAGGCACAGCAAAAACAGATTGACCAATACAATACAAGATTTAAAACAAACAGGGCACCATCAATCTCTAACTCCAAGCTCA
>PVHP010021425.1:0-18116 GCA_004024765.1 Zapus hudsonius
TTTCTGTAGGTGGTATTTGGCCTATGTTCTTTAAGAAGAACATAGGCCAAAAGCATTCAGGGGCTGGAGAGATGGTTCAGTGGTTAAGGCACTTGCCTGCAAAACTCTATGACCCAGGTTTGAGTCCCCAGTACCCACGTAAAGCCAGATGCACAAAGTAGAACATGTAACTGGAGTTTGCAGTGGCTGGAGGCCCTGGTATGCCTCTTCTCTCTCTCTCTCTCTCTCTCTCTCTCCCCCTCTCTCTCCTTGCACATAAATAAATAAAATCGTTTTTAAAACCCCAGCAAGCTCCAGCTTCAGTAAGCAACTCTGACTCAAAGAAGTGAGACAGAGGATGAGAGAGGAAGACACCCAATGTCCCCTCTAGCTTCTGCACACATGTGCAAACCCTCCTATGCACCACACATACTGTGACAGGCTAGGGTGACCTTGGACTTGTGCTTGCAGGCAGGCTCCACTCATCTCTTGCCTTGCCTGACCCCCTCCCTTGAGTGGGAGGTGTCTCTTCCTAGAGCTCGAACCTAATCCTAAAACTGATTGGTCAAAGCTAGGCCACCCAGCTGTCTCTCTGGCTCACCATAGTCCCCTAAAGAAAGGATTACTCTCTTTTTTCTCATGGCTGCCCAGCAGAGAGACGGCTGAATCGAAAGGTTTAGGTAAGGCCCCTCACCACAGCCGGGGCTTCTTTCCCATATGAACCTTTTTTTTTTTCCTTATGATGGGAGCTCTCTTATGTTTCCCTTCTTTCTCTCAATTGGCTGGCCAGCACAGATGCCCTGATTTCATAGCCATGAAATAGCTAAACAATGACATTGTTTTGTCTTGAGTTGCTTTGTTTCTGACTAAGAATGTCTTGGTTTTTTAATTACTGGAAGGGTAATTTTTAAATCAAGTCTTTCAGATGGAACCCTGGGCTTCACCCCAGCCAGACTCACACATTCTGAACTACTTCTTCTGAGGTAACAGTAATGGCAAAGAACACAAGCTATTGCCAGCATCTGTCTCTGCCAGGTGTGGATGGATGCTTAGCAGGGCGGGACCCAGACAACTCTGAAGGAGGCTTCTGGAATCCCAGCAAAGCTTCCCATCCACTGCACAGGGGAGCAAATGTCTCTCAGGAATGCCTAGACTGAACTCCTCGCCCAGCTGGGAGGGGATTCCTCTGTTCCACAGAGCCCTGCACTGGGGGAGGCCTTTGATTCCGTCACTGACCTACTTGGACAACTCCATTATCCACGACCAGCCAGTAATCCCAGGAAGGACCACCCAGGAGCTTGAGGACAGCCTGGGCTAAATAGTGAATTCCGGGACAGACAGGGATGCATAGAGATAGCCCGTCTCAAGCAAACAAACAGGGATAAACAAAGGCTCAATACTTCCTTGAGAGAAGAGAGATGGATTTTATCTTCCTAATCCCGCTGTAGCTCCTTAGAGGCATCAGTCAAGGAACCTAGTCGTAGGCGTCATTCACTCAGTGGTCCACGTTGAGCACAAAGTGACCCCTGCTGTGAAAGACCCACGGGCCTAAAGGAGAAGACCTCGATCATGTCCACATTTCCCCAGCTGCAAAGGGCCTCCCTACTGCTCCTGAACTAAGGAATTCAGCGCCTGCTCAGTACCCTATATGTTTGTGTCTTCTCCACGCTAAGGACTTTGCACTTGTGACTTGGGTGGCTGAAATGTGAATTGAGCAGAGCTGTAGCCCCTGGAGAGAGCTGAGGGCTGAGGGCCAACATCTGCTAGAATCCAAAACAATCATTTAAGTCTCTGTCTACTTGGGCCACCCTAGGCACTGAGGCAAAGAGGCACAGCCCACAGACTTCCAGAAGCTTCTAGAAACCCTCCCACTCCTTACATAAGGGATAAACAGCTGAGTAAACTTTTAAAAAATGGAGCTGTCAGACAAAGAAAGGGAATGTAAATGCTTACCGAAAAGGTGGGGGGAAGAAGTAGAGGCCTTTACAACAGGTGGGGGTGTTGGGGGTCTCTAGACACTCTGATGGTGGGAAAGGAGGGCTGGGGTGGGGAACAAAAGACCCTACCCCTCAGTAACTTCCCCAAAGTCATTTCTTAGACATCTCTGCAAGGTCATAAAACCAGAATCTATTTTCTCCCAGACACACACACACACATAGACACCCAGACACACACACACACACACACACACACACACACACACTTCCTCCCTCTGCTCACTACTCTCTTTGCCTCTTACATAAGGAGCCTTTCATTGTTTCTCCAGCCCTCTATCAGAAGGAAGGGTTCAGAATGCCCACGTGATGAAGGAAGGAGCCGCTAAGGTTTGCCACCACCCATTATCTGGGCTCACTCCAGGATTCTGTCAGTTCACAGGCTCTGACATAAAAGGCAGGAAGTTACACATGCCACACAAAGCTCCTTAGATGTCAGGAAATTAACCTGGGAAATCAGAGCCAGGAGTGATTAAAGGCATTGCAGCCTCAGTTCAAAAACCACTATGGCGTTAGATCAAAAGCCATTTGCTGTGCACCCCAGGCTCTGCTCTGCCAAGCTGCACACCCCAAAACCCTGGCCACGGGGCTGCACGTCAGTGTGCCGGGCAGTTTTCCTGCTGCAAGACTCAATCCTCGTTCAGATCTGTAGTGTTTAACTCTTCCTGCCAAATCCGCCTTCAGCAACTGGATGACCAGCTTCCTTAGATGAAAAAAAGATCTGGGGGTCCAACAAGTGGCCCCAGAGGAAACCAAGAAAGACCTTGAATGGAGAGGAAGGTGAGGCAGCCTGAGGATCCTGATCCTCCCAGCTAAGAAAACAAACTCCTTGTGGAGTGTGGAAGGTCAGACCATAGAGCAGTGAGAATCATTGTTTATGCTCACAGTGATAATAACATCTCTCTGAGCCTCAGTTCTCTTGTTGTTACAATGAAGGGGTTGGGATTAGTGTACGTAGTACCTCCTAGTTATGCTGTTCTGCAAGTCTTAAACAATCATTATATTTACATTCAGCTACATGGCCAAGGGATTTTGTTCACCCTCTTATCATATCTCTAGCAATGGGCATTCACCCACTTTATGGAGGAGAAAACTGAGGCTCCACAAGAACCAATGTCACACCTGTATAGATAGCAAAGTCCCTAATAAAATCTCACTCTACTAGGCTCCACTGTCCCTCAAATGCCTCAAAGGAAGTTTGCAAGAATAAGCCCAACATGGAGCCATTTAGGCTTTGTAAATTTGGAAACAAGTCAAGCCAGCTTATGAGCAGGTGTGCTGGTAAATGGCACACTGGGAAATGGAGACCCGAAAGCCTTCTTTCTGAGGCAGAGGGCTGGTGAACTGAGAGACGTTGGCCAACTGGTCCTCATCCAACATCCCCTCTGTCTGGCTCTGAGAGGGGTCGTATAGGCTACAGCTCCTCAGACAGTGCTCACTGGACCAGAGTCACCTGTCCCAGAGCAAATCAGAACCAGTACTGAGCCGTGGAAAGCACAGGTGAGTCTGAAGCTCTAAATCCTTGCATCTTTAATAGTCCCTTGAGAACCAAAGTAAAAAGGGTCTGTCTGCCTGTCTGTCTGTCTGTCCATCTTTCTGTCTAGAAAGAGAGCTTTATTAAAAGGAACCTGCTAACATAACTATAGGGGATCTACATCTGTGATGGTCAGTCCTGAGTGTCAACTTGATTGGATCTAAAACCCCCCAGGAGATCATCCCCAGGCATGTCTGTGAGGAAGTTTCTGGATTGGGTTAATTGAGATAGGAAGACCCACCCTCTGCGGGTGTCTTCATCTCATGGGCTGCAGTCCCGACTGAGAAAATGAGAGAAAGCAGGCTGAGCACACGGATTCATCTCTCCTTTCTGATTGGGGATTAAATATGACCAGCTGCTTCATGATCCTCTTGCCACGACGGACAGATGAAATAAACCTTTCCCCTTTTGTAGTTCATGGCAGCAAGAAGAAAAGTAGCTAAAACAATGTCTAGGATCTGCAGGTAGGAAGTTGGTAGTCCTGGAGAGTTCATGGGGCAGCTTGTGTCCAAACAGCAGGAAAATGTCAATATTTTTGGTCAAAGGGCTGTCAGGCTCTTACAAGACAAAAGCATTTTTCTTCTATGCAGGGTTTCAACTACTAGCTAACATCTTGTCTTCTCTCCACCTCTGCTATCTGCTTTGCTTCATTGCTATGACAAAGCCGAGAAAGTAAGCTACAAAGGGAGGAAAATTTATTTGCGGCCATGGCTTTGGTCTATGGTTGTCTGGCCCTGTTGCAGTGAGAGTAAAGCATGGGGCCGAGGAAGTATGTTTTGCCATAGTAGCTAGAATGTAAAGAAAAAGACGGGATGGAGCCTGGATCCCAACATCTCCTCTAAGGGCATGGCCCCCGTGACCTAACTTCCTCCCGCTATGTCTTATCACCTAAAAGTTCCATCACCCAAGAACACCACAGGCTGGAGACCAAAGATTTAGCACACCCTTGATAGATCTTTCAGTCCTAAGCACTCATCCCAAACATCCTCCAGAAACACCCAGAATAAGAGACCACCAATCTGGGCTGTTCTTGGTTCAAGTTGGCACGTAAAAATACCCATCCCAGTCCCATGGGAAGAGCCTGGTTAGAAGACTAGCAAATCAGAAGCAGGCAAGACCGAATGAGCGTCAGAGTCTCTGGCAAAGTCAACTTCAAGAGAGAAGCACAAAATGGAGACGAGAGATGGAGTAGGTACTGCCTGCAGCCTTCTCAGGTCCCCAAGATGTCCGGAGTCCTTTCAACCCTCTAGCCTAAAAGAACGCCTGTAAATGAGTGACTCTGTCTCTGATGACAGAACCATCCTTGATTAGAACACATGCCTCGTGGATCTCTGTGAGGAAACCTGATTCTCAACATTTAGACGAGCCACTCCATAATAACGCCACGTTGCCTAACACACACCCTTGGTTCTTGGATGACTGACGTTATGACTTTGCCTACTTATAAGCGCCCACAGACAACTGAGATCAAATGTGGGTATGAGAGTTTGAATGAGGCATTGATCTGGAAGGCTAATGGCGGGTACTGGTCTTCTCCGCATCTTCCTCACTCTTTGACCCAACAACAGTGAGAAAGAGAGTCAGCAGAAACACACGATCACTTTGTCTCTACAATGATGGCACAATTTCTTTAACTTGTTTTTGCCAGCCAAAGCGAACCTCATAGCCAAGTCTGACATCAATTGTGCAGGGACCACAGTCTTTCCACTAGAGGGACGGATGCCAGAGATCACATGGCCATGCTTGGCACCTTGGGGCAGGGCTGCATAATCTCTAGGAAGACAGCAAAATTATGAATGCTAGTATTATCTACAAAGAAATAAAGAGAAAGCCATGTGGCTGATCGGGGTCTTTTTAACAGTAGAAAATGAAGACCGAATCTTTGAACAAAGTCCTGGGACTCCAGATCTGAGCCTTTCTCCCACCACACCACAGCTGTTTCCAGGTCCTACTTTGGCAGAGAAACACCTGCCCTGATCCATGCTTTATGTCAGTCTTCAATGATAACACATCAAGTTGTCACAGAGAAACATTTGGCCCTTGAATGTTTTATTCATAAAGATCATATGTCCAAAGGAATCCAAGCTAGCCAAGTCAGACGAAATTAACAAGCATAAATCAAGAAATGCAGATAGAGCCAAATTTGTAATTTGCAGAAAATGGAGTCATCCCAAACATTTTCTTAGTTGAACAAAGACAAAAGGGGTTGGTGACACCTTAGAAAAACACAAAGCTATCACCTCCCAAAGACAAAAGATGGACAGATGTCGGGACTGTTGGATTTCTGCACATCTAGGTGCTCTGAGCTCTGTGACCATGGGAGATGAGCCCGCAGTCTCTGAAAGGACGGAAGCAAAGCTTCAGGAAGGGCCTTAACCATGTCCTGGTCAGCACTGTAAACAGCGCCTGCTCCCAAATGGGCACCTTGGTTGGCGAAGCTTACTTAGTGTCTGTTTGCCTCTCAGCCAGCAAGTAGTGTGGCTCAGAGAAAACATCTGACTGCATACAGATCCTCTAGTTGAGAAAACAAAACAGAATTAACCACTGTTTTTTAAAATTTAACTCCTTTTAAATTGCATGAATGGAATGAGCTGTCTTTGGCCAGGAACTAGAGGAGCTCAGTGGAGCAATGGCTCGGTCAGGAAAGTGTTTGCTTCACAATCATCAGGACCTGAGTTCAGTCCCTAGTCTGAACCCACTTCAAAATGACAGGCCTGCAATCCTAGCTCTGGGGAGGGTGGCGAGATGCTCGCTGGCCAGTTAGTCGAGTCTAAGTGGTGAGACCGGGCCAATGAGAGACCCTGTACCTGAGGGCACACTCAAAGTTGTCCCCTGGTTTCTTATGTTCACACACACACACACACACACACACTTAAAAAAGAGATAAAAGAAAAGCTCAGTTTCCTCTGATCAACAACAGAGGCTTTATGAGTTGTCTGTTCTTCATCTCTGCCAATAATGTTTTTACAGCATTGGGTTTGATTCAAATATACAGGGTAAGGCATGGCTCCAACCTGCCCAAGATACCACAGGTGACAGATACGATGAAGTGCTTCCATCCTAGATGTTCTTTCAAGAGAACGTGGACAGAAGACGCTGTCCTTCTGCCAGAAGCAAGGCCACTTCCCACCCTCAGACCAAACCCCAGCAAGCGGAGGCCTGCAGGCCAGTCACCATCATTCCTGCTTCGGAAGCCCCATAAACCTCTTCTGTGTGCTCCTCATTAAGGGAAGCAGAGAGCAACACCACAGCTCTTGGAAGGACAAAGGAAGGCTCCGGGACATCCATGAAATCTGAGATTTCCATGGCATCTTGCTAGTCTGCATTGCTGGTAAGCAATTGGCAGGCGGTCCTCCTGGGACTTCTCAAAACAGCATCCAGAAGGCAGGCTGGGGATTGCAGCCTGGCTGCAGGCCATGGGATGGCAGATGCCTGTATTCATGGGCATGTCAAACACATCATTTTACTCCAAAATTCACAAGCCCAATCTCGCATTGGTCTGTGAGATTGGACATGAGGCAACTCAAATCTTCCGAAAGCGTACTGAGTTGCTACAATTTCATGACAGTGCAAATGTGCTAATAGCACCGAGCCAAACGGTTGCAAGAATAGATGCTATTCATTCTCAAGGAGGAAAAAAGATCATCAAGTGACATTGCAAAGCAGGTGCCTGATGATCCCAACGCACTGATCAGTCCACAGACTGGATTTGCAACTAAAATCGTTCTCTCTTTGGACTGGAGTGTCATTCGACACCCTATTCACATCTGCTGTGAACTCCTATGTATCAACTGGCACACTGGGGTCAATAAAATACAAAGCTAAGTCAGACCCGACTCCCAAGTGTGTGTGGGAAACTGGCCATCAAACCACTTAGTGGGATAAAGATAAACTGTCTTTAATGTCAAAAGAAAGAAAGGATTTTCCCTTACTGGCGAGACAGACGGCTCCATGGAGGAGAAGAACGTGTAAGAAGTCTATTAAATGACCATGGAGTCAGGCCTGGGGTGATAGCTCATCTGGTAACATGCTTACCTCACAAGGCTCTGAGTTCGATCCTCAGAGCCCACTTGAAAATGCTGGGCACGGTGGCACTCCTCGGTAAACCTGGCTCTGGGGAGGTGGCACCAGGAGAATCCCCAAATTTCACTGGCTAGCCAGTCTAGCCCAGATGGTGAGCTCCAAGCCAATGAGAGACACTGACTCACAAAATGAGATGGATAAAGCACGTACACACACAGGCACAAGCAAAAAGGAAGGCCATGAAGGGAAGCACATACAGCTGGGAAGGAGGACATCACACCTGCTTTTCAGAGGTGTTGAGCCTCCTCCAGACCCACTGAGCCGTGGGACACTCCCCTCTCCGAAGCTCCCAAGGGCTCTTCTTCTCTGGAGATCTCTCTTGGCTGACCAGAGCACCTTACCTGAGATGCTATGATCTGAATATGTAATGCCCATGTGATACGAACTTGGGCCCTACATGGTGGTGCTATTTTGGGAGGTTCTGGAAGCTTCTTTATTAGTGGGGAGCTATTGGGTCACTGAGGAAGAGTCTTTGGGGCTCTCTCCTCTTTGCCCCCTTCCTCTCTCTCGCTCTACTTCCTGTCTGCCATGAGGTGAAGAAGTTCTACCACCACTCCCCAAGCGCACAGGGCCATGGAACTATGGGCCTCTGAACCCATCAGCCAAAATTACTCCTTCCTCCTATAAGTCGTTGGTCACAGTGATGCAAACGTCACTAGTACAGAGATCAGTCCCACCCAGCGGCCACTTGCCTCAAGATGGGAACAAGTGAATGGTAGGCCTTACGAAGACCCTGCCACCCCATCGTGGATCAGGCTGGGGCTGATCTCTGTGTTCTGACCTTCAAGGGTGTTTCTCCACTCCTAAGTTCCTGGCTGGTAGTCTGCATTAAATCGTGTGCCTCTGGCTTTGTGCTATGCATCTACAGTTTCACTAATAAGCCATTCCTGGTGTGGCCTTCCAGTCTCCTCCAGCCAATTGTCTCTTTCCAGAATGTTCTCTGCCCAACTAAACTGCTTCCTGCAATTTCCACATCGCGGGTCTTTTTTTCCTCTCTCTCCACTACAGGAAATGTTACTGTCCACTCACTATTTCTTTCAAGATCTTAACTTTTATGTATTCCAAGGCCTCCCAGATTAGACTCTACCCCTTACCTGTGTATGTTTAGCACTGAGAGATGACAAAACATCTCCCTATTTTTATTTTTCCGACAATTACATCACACCTTAATCATGCGCGTTGATATTGTCCCTTTCAAAATGTTCCTCTTGGCTGGTTAATCACTTCCTCCAATGCAGCCTCTCCCCATGTAATTTTGGGGTTCCTCTTTGGGTTTGCCCTCAGAGTACTTCCCATCCACTGGTGACCGTGCCCGCCTGTGGCAAGTTCCTGTCCTCTTAGGCTCAACCAGTCTTTTGGAACCAACCCTGGTGACTGTATTTGCATTTGCCTGGTGGGTGATAGAGGTATTGATTCATTCATTCACCAAATATTTATTGAGCACTTTCCACATGCCCAGCACTGCACTATCGTGAGGCTGTAAAACCAAATAAAAGTGTTTGTACTTGCTTAGGGTTTAGACTCTACTGGAGGAAAATTACAAGCAAATAGACGATATGGAATAGTGTAGGAAATGCTATGACACACAGAGCGGGGAAATGGAATGCAGCTTCCTTCTTAAAGCTTTCTCTGTTCTAGGAGGACTAGAAGTTTGCTGGATGAACACTAAGGGTGCATAGCAGTGAGCTGCTTTCAAGATTCCCTGTGAAGAGTCCATTGGTAAAATGAGGGTAGAGACGAGAGCAGTCACAGGGCTCTTGAAAGGTTTATCTTGAGAACACGGGTCATCACGAAAGGAAGGATCAGACTCGATAAAATCCAACTAACAAACCCAAGCAAGATAATGTAGTTAAAGCTAATGAAATTATTTCACTGTGTGCTCAGTACCTCTGTCCATGAAGCGTGATGAGTTCTCCTGTGTGAGAGACCCGCCTCTGTCCTCATTTTGGGAGGAAACAAAGACCAGGAAGGATTGGTGACTTGCTCAGGATCACACAGCTGGGAAATGATAGCTGGGAATTCAAACTCTTGACTCCCAAGCTTAGCACAACTTTCTAGAAGAAATTCAATAGAGGGCATGAACGAACACATCCCTGAAAAGATGAGTGTGATTTCTAAATAAATGTATAGTGTTCAACCTAAACACAAATTAAAGCCCTGAAGAGACAATCAGTAATATCACCTTTTCATAACCATTTAAGTAACAGAGCACATTTGCTTTCATGCCCAGTGACATAGCATTACTCACTTGCAATAAATGCATCAATGATCAGATTATAAATCTGTACCCATCTATGGAAAGCAGTATAATATCAGGAGTCATAAAAGTACCCATCCCCCCTTTCCTGCCTCTAAGCATTTATCTTTAGATATCTGAATAGAAGACACCAAGTTATCCAGGCATTGTAGCACACACTTAGAGTTACAGTGCTTGAGAGGCTGAGGCAGGTGGGTCTTAGGTTCCAGGCTACCCTGGACTCCTAAAAGAGAGAGAGAGAGAGAGAGAGAGAGAGAGAGGAAAAAAGACACCAATATCATCACTAAAATGTTGTCTTGAATAATGCAAAATTGAAAACAGCCTAAACGTAAGGTGGAAGATGATGATTGAGAAATTGTCATACAGCAAACCTGTCATACAGAAAACTGTGTCATCATTCATGAGGATTATGTAACACAACAGGAAAATACTATAAGAAAAGTCAAGTGAAAATGTGGAAAATAGCACATTACTGGTATTCCCGAGGAATATTGCCCAATGCCCTGGAAATTCCCAGAGAAGCCGAAACCCTGCCGCTCATAATTCCACCCTTTACAGCGCAGTAACAAAAAGTGTTAAGTTCCCCCTCCAGACTCATCATTCTGAGTCTAACTTTCCTTGTTAGGCTGGGCAGCACAGATTTTGCTAAAACCTCTCCCACGGGTTCTCTCCACACTAGCGACTGGAGATCTCTGTAACTTCCCATTTTCTTTTAAATAAAGTCTCCCACTATACCTTATCCTCTGGTGGTCTATAATTTTAATTCTTTAACTTTATAGACAAGAATTCAGCTACTCCTTAAGTCCTGAGGCGCTTTGAAAGTAGCTGGGTACTCTCTAAATTCTAATCCCCAGCTAGGCCATTACAGACGGGGCACATGAAAGAAAACCCAGCCTACCATTAGCATGTGAAATAGTCAAATATTGTGACTGGAATTCCTCTAGGGGATTGACTATAGAGCAACATTCAGCTGAGGAAATGTATTGTACAATTCCACTCTGGATGCTGTAACAAAATGCCAAGAGAAATTTAACTTCCCATAGGCCTGGAGGCTGAAGTCAAAGGTCTGATCTCACAAGGTGAAGAGAGTGGGGAAAGTCTGGTGTCGCTTTCTTAACTGGCATTAATCCTATTGGATCAGATCCTACACTTAGGTCTTCACCTTAATTAATGAGGGAAGGAATGAAGGAAGAAAGGAAGGAAGAGGACAGGATGGACAGTGTTTCTGAGGTTGTTCTCTGACTTCATATCCACATGCATACACATGGGCCCCCCCCATACCACATAACACATACAGACCTACAAATAAGCCATACAAAATAGTAATAAAATCAATGCTGAACGTTCTCCACTGCTTAGGTATCTCCACCCCTCATGCCAGTGAGTCCTCAGGTGCATTCCTTTACAGATGAAGAAATGGAAATGCAGACAAATGAGGAAACCTAAAGGAAGAGAGTAGGAAGAGGGTCGAGGCCACCCTCATGTCCAGGCACAGTGCTAACATGCAGCGATCAGGCTGCTCTGGTCCCTGGGATGCCATTCTGGAAAGCTCCTGAGAGAGCATCCCAAAGACAGCTCTTTCCTTGAGCAGTGAGGTGCTCTATTTTGTTCCCCACAAGGACAATGCCAAGGGCAGAGGGAGGAGGTGCTCCGCCTCTTCAAAGCGTCCCTGAGAGCCAACCTCATGCACGGCATACAGCCCGTTTCTGGACCGCATATCAGGAGATGTTGATCTCTCAGGATCTTGCTAGGATGAGTCAGAATCTATTTCCTTCTCATACAAAACATACACAAATGGGCGGAATCCAAACTCAGGTCTGTATGATTAGTAAATACCTACACATCCCCAGAGGCTTCTAGTCTGGGACTCTGTCTGTGGGGTGGGGTGGAGATTGAGCTCCAAATAAGAGCAGCAGTGGGGTTGCAGTCACAGGCGTGGGTTTGAGCCCAGCCCCGACACTCCTTAGCTTCTGACCATGGGCAAATCACCTCTTCTCTACATGCCTGTGACCTCATCTGGAAAATGGGAACAATAACAACTGGGTCTAAAGGTCTGAAATGTCTTTTACTTCCTGCTAAATAATTACTTCCAAAAGATCATTTCCATTTGCAAATTGTAAACATTATCTATCCAAGACTGAAATTGAGTTTCTCCAAAGAGTTACTTTGTTTGCAATATCCCATGAACTTTGTGCAAGGAGGCATTTTGGTTGCTTTGCCATGGATCTCGATCTTTGTAGGTCTAGTTCTGCTTTCTTGCTTCAAAAGCCCCTCCGTAAGCCAGTCAAGTCTATTTTTCATGGACTCTGAATTTTTTAAAACCTGTCTGGTTTTATCTCCCTATCTCTCTCCAGAAATCAGATTGGATTGATGCAGGCTCCCCAAGGATGCAATGACTCAGGGTTGCTATTTCAATGGACGATGAAGCCTCTCTTCCAGAGCCACATTGCAGTCTTGGAATGAGGTGGTACAGTCACTCCATCCACATGGAGCAGCTCTGGTTTCTGCCAGCAAAGCCTCAGTCCTTGGAAGTTCATAGACTAGTTCGTGAATAGCTTGGGTATAAATTAGTGAATAACACAGAAAACGTGCCCCATAAAAGTTTCATGGTGAGCTTCTCCTCAGCCTCCCATCTAGGGAAAAAAAAAAGACACCCTCTTTTCCTCTTAAAATAGGACAAATGGGTTTGGCTGTAGCAAGAGGATTCTCTTGACAATGGTCAAAGCCTGAAAGCCTGCGCATTCTTCTCTGGTGCTGAGTGTTCCTGATTTACCAGGGTGCCTATAAATCAGAGATAAGCTGGTTAACAGAGCCTTCCCGGCTCTTAAAGGGACTGTGTCTAGCCTCGTGTGAGGTCTACCTCCTTCCTTCTCATGTTTCTAACACGACCATTTCCCAAATCAAAATAAAGACACTAAAGCACTAGGCATTATGCCCAGTTCTAGGGGAGGCATTCAGGTGACATGGAGACATTTCTGCTCATTTTCCACTCCCAATTATTACAGCCGTGAAAACTCAAATAGAGCTCCAACAATAAATATGTCTAAAGATCATCAAGGAATTACAATCCCTGGGTTAAGAAACACCTTGAGTTCAAGAGAAACAGTTTGTATTTAAAAGTTAGACTTTGAGGCTTCTCTCCCACTTAGTCAACTTTATTAGAATAAAAGCAGCCACAGACAATAGGTAAACAAATTGACGCAGCTGCATTTTGTTAGCAAGAACAGACACCACCTTTGCCGCAAAAGCCAGGCAGTTCTCTAACCCCACTCTATTGTGTGAAGATATCATTTCCACAGGCTTTGTGTTGCTCCCACTGGAGTTGCTGTTTCTGTCTTCATGGTCAGTCATATTCTGGGGAGTTTGTGACGTGGACAGACATTCATTCCAACACTGAATTAGAGTGTAAGACATCTGGGGGTCTAAAATTCTGTCCTGAAGCAGCCTTGTCTTGGATAAACGTGACCCAAGATGACAGCTTTTGGTGATATATAATGAGCTGGGTAAGAAAATAAAAATTATGGGCTGGAGAAATGGTTTAGTGGTTAAGGCGTTGACCTGTAAAGCAGAAGGACGTAAGTTCAATGCCCCAGTACCCCCATGTAAAGTAAGGTGGCACATGTGTCTGGAGTTTGTTTGCAGTGGCTGAAGGCCCTGGCATGCCCATTCTCTCTCCATGTCTGCCTCTTTCTCTCTCTCAAATAAATAAAATATTTTTATAAATAGAAAATTGTACCGTAGCAGGCAAAATAAATCCATTTTCAAAACCCTCGGAAGGGCAGTTGAATCCATCCTCCTTGGGAGGGTCACAGCCTCTTTGAGTGGCTTCTCTGGGGGTCAGTGAAAGAGGTGAAGGCCGGGGTATCATCTGACCAACAGAGGGCATTTGAGGCCTGGAGCTCATTGTCCTGTAACACTTTGCTTGGACGAGCTGTTGGATTTCCCTGAGATTCAGTTTCCCCTTCTATAGAATAAGAGATTTGGATCAGAAGAGTTGGAGAAGGCAAGTTCTAAATCTGCTGAAGCTCGGAATACTTTCTGTTTGGGGGACACAGTCTCACGTTGCCCAGGCAGACCTCAAATTTTCTCTATAGCTGAAGGTAACCTTGAACCTCCGATCTTCCTGCCTTGACCTTCCATGTACTGGGATGATAGGTGTGTACCACTACACCCAGTTTATGAAAACTTCAAAGTTTGTTTCAACCAATCTATGCAGAAACCCTCTCATCATGTCAGAACACAAACCATTTAAGAGAGAGTCCTTTTTCTGCTGGTGTTCAAATCTAAATTGTAGAATAGTCTCTCACTTCAGCTTCTCCCCAAACCAAGACTTACCTCACCCATCTCAGGAGCCACGATGATGATGAAAGTTTCCTAGCCTAAAAGTTTTCCATCCGATGTGGGAACTAGTGGAAAACGCAAGAAGAAATGACGTGCTATGGGCTCATAGGGAGAGGAGCTGGGCCCTTAGGGATGAACGCATTCCCATAAACATCGAAGAGTTCAGATGGTAGAAGTATTTAAGAACGAACGAAGTTCAAATAGAGCAATCTGGTGATTGTAGAGGTCAGGGTTCTCTAGGAAAAACAACCAATAAAAGATAGACAGATGACCAGATAAAAATTTTATTGTAGCAGTTCCCTAAGTGTGTTCCAGAGGCCTATGACATGGACTGGCCCAGCAATCCCACTGAGGAGGCCACAGAGAGGGAGGGGATAGGAAGGGGGAAGATGCAGGCACGAGACTTGCTCACACAGTGCATTTAATTATTAACAATAAATAAGTTACAGAAAACCAGAATCTCACTCACCGTTTTATTCTGCTGCATACCAGAGATAATCTAGAAATAAAGAGAGCATACATGCATATAAACTCAAAAGAAAAAAAAAAAGGCCCATGTTCTACTGTTAAAAGCTCAAGAATCTAGGAGTGGGTCAGAGGCCTGAGAAGAGAAGAGCGGGGAGGTGTGGTCCCAGGCTGGGATTCAAGGACGGGTGTGTCAGCTCAAGCAGAAAGATAAAATTGATCCTGCCTCTGCCTTTTTGCTCCATCCAGGCCTTAACCAAATTGGATGATGCCGCCCACATTGGAGAGGCCCATCTGTTCAACTCCATCCACCAACTTAAATGGTAATCTCTGGAAATGCCTTCACAAACACATCCATTTTTTTAACCAACTCTGAGCATTCTCTATTCCAATAAAGTTGACAGACACATGAACCATCACAATGAGAGGATGAGGCATCATCTCAGAGCCAGGGTTCAGAGTGAAGGGTTTTTAAAATAGCTTTACGACCCATAGTTAGATACAATGTATGAGTAAATCTTATGATGGTACCCCCTTTCCCTTCTCCCTGTCCCCAGTCCACTGGGGATCCTCCTCGGTGGGCATATTGGATCGGTCCATGGGGAAGGAGGTTATGAATTGTTCTAGAGGTACCCAGTTCCCCCACTTTGTGTGTAGTTGCTGAGGGGGCAATGTCAGAGTGAAGATTTTGGCTGGATCCGGTGTCTTTTTGTACCAATCTCCAGGGATTCACCACAGTAGTTATTATGACAGATATAATGAAGAGTTTTCACTTGATCTTTTCTGTAACTTTCAGCATGGCAACTGGTTTCTACCTTTCATTTGATTGTCACCCTTCTGTGAATTAAAACTATGTTAAATTAGCATTGGCCATTGAATAGCGACCATGGCGAGTAGAATGACTTTAATGCACAAAGGAATCATTTTGGTGAGCAAAGCACGAAACATGTAGACACATCTGCCGACCCTTAACCTAATATTAGCAATTTAGTTTCAGAAAAGCATTGCCACCCATGTGAAATGAAGATGATCAAAGATGAATGGTATCTTCTCTGTATTTAATTGGTCAATATTTTCTGGTTGTGTGATGAACAGAACTGCATGGAATGGATGGCTTTTCCCCTATTTGTACATTTTATGGACACGATAAGGAACATAATTTGGGCTCATAGGTGGTATCTCTGAGAGATTTTCAAAGGTATTTATTATTAACATTTGCCAAACATCACATTAAACAAACTTGAAGTTTATTTCTTCACGTATCAGATAGAAATAATAAGTGTTTATTTTTCAGGGCTATTAGGAAGATGAAATGAGGTAACAGTTAAAAGAAGTCTGGAAAACATAAATGGTTATGTAAAATCGAGGAGGTAAAACAGTATTTATCATAAAACATGCGCAAATTCAAAATGAAACAAAACAAACAGCTGCCCAGTGTCTGCCTTCCAAGCACACCCCTGGGCTCCTGGCAAAACTGTACTTACAGGTAAGGAGCCATGACTCAGAGCCGAGCTGTGTTCTTTGGGGATTCCCTGGATCTGCCGGATTGCATCACTGGCTCTGTCAACAGACGCAAATGTACTCAGGGCTTCTCTCAGGTATTTGGAACAAAACCCAGCCCAGGGCAAGGGCAGCTGCCCTCTCTTGAAGTTTTGCACAACAGCTTGCAAGCAGCTAATGACAGAATACATCTTGAACCCTACGCCGGAAAGCCTGGACAAAGTCAAGTTGGCCAAACTCTCTATGGCAACTTGCTAGCGAAATCTAAGGGTCCAAGTGGGGGCTGGGGAGATGGCTCAGGCAGTGAAGTGCCTGCATCATGAGCATGAGAACCAAAGTTTGAACCCCCAGGACCCACGTGAGAATGCAGCCATGGAGGTTCATGGCTGGAATCCCAGTGCTGAGGAGATAAAGACCTCTCTGGTGCTCCCCGGCCAGCCAGTCTACCCTAGCTTCTGCTCCAGGCCAATGAAAGACCCTGTCTTAAAAAGGGGGACTGATCCAGACGACCCATGGAGGAGGTGATCCAGCGGAGTGGGGAGGGGAGGGCAGCAGGAAATTGGGGATAACAACTCATTGTTTGCCCACTAAATATTGTAACTCATTATGGACAATAAAAAGGGGGGGATGGTGCACCCAAAGATGATGCCCAAGATTGTCCTCTGGCCTCCAGGAGTATGCACACACGTGTGTGCACACCCACACATACAAAGACACAGATGATCAGACATACTACATACACCTACATATGCAAAAGACAGAAAGAAAAAAGGCCTGTCGTGGCTTTTTCTGGGCTGGCGTACACTTCCTAAAGCACTGGGACCCAGTGGAAGCTCAGAAAGGAGGCTGCAGGGCTCACAGGCTGGGACTTGTGTGAAGCTGTTGATTACACCAGGCAGAGTGGGGCAGGGAAAATAGAATTGGGCTGACTAAGCATGAACTACTCATTGCAGAACTCACATCTGGAGCTGGAGCAGTGCTTGGAATTCCTCGCTCAACCAGTCAGTTCAGGTGTCAGGTGTCCAGAAGACGCCTGGCTCCTGCATCATTCCGGTGACAAGGCACTTTCCTTGCTTGTAAAAGCTTCCATGGCTTTAAGAATCTTTTTCAATTTCACAATCAGTTTGAATTTTGGTCTTTAACTTGAAATAGAAACCCCTGATCTATCCTGACAAGTACTTTTTTCCAAGTCACTGAACAAAATCCATTCTCAAAATTCCTAGGTCCTTCATTCTTCTCAAATGTGTGACTAATGGATCAAGTTCATGCATTCACGTCCGGCCAATGTACTTTCCCAATTCACCATTGGTAGGAGCTTCAGCAGCTGGCCGAGGTGTTGTGTCAGGAGTGACCTGTTCCCTTTCTCCCACTTTTTGCCTGCTGATTGGTAAGCAAGCGCCCAGCCTCACAATGCCATCTTTTTGCCTACTTTCCTGGACCACGTCTAGCATCCAAGTGAGAGGACGCCTCGAGTCTCCAGAAGCAAACTCTGAGCTGGGATCTCGCACAGCAGATATTGATTCAGGATCCACTGTTCCAGGATTAGAACTGGCCAGAGAGAGAAATCAAGCCAATATACATAGCAAAAGCCAGGGGAATGGGCCTGGCACATGGTTTGCCCACACAACAAAGTTTCTAATTACCAAAAAAAAAATGTTTTTTGAATGGAATAAAATAAAAAGCTTGGCCAGCCCCACAGGAGCTGTGGAGCAAATGTGACCCCGTATAACTGAGACATGAGTGACTGAAAAGTCTCAAGGCCTTTACGTGCAGCCACTTGGAGGTGGGCGACCCTAAGAGGAAGCAGCATTCTGCCAGCAAGACAAACTCTGAAGGCGTTCACAGCCTGAAGATCCATTCTGACAACTCAGGCAACAAGAGCACCTGGACGATGTGTCTCAGCATGCGAGGTGCCCCGAAAACAGAAACCACGGGTTGGATAATTTATAAACAGTATTTTGGC
>PVHP010021425.1:18216-29557 GCA_004024765.1 Zapus hudsonius
GCAGGAAGGTGTGCCAAACACTGGCAAGGGGAAGCTGGCTTATAACCCCATAAGCCTGCCCCCAACAACACAGCTTCATTGAGGTTGTAAAACCCAAACTGCCATCAGCTGAGGATCGATCTATCAGAACACATTCAATTGTTTGTGGGGGACACCTGGATCAAACCATGACATCCAGAATCCAAAGGTTATATTTGGTGGCATCTTTTTCCGAGGTCCTGGAGCTTGTGAAAGGAGGGTGTGGAAAGCACAGTTGGGTCTAGAAGGAATCTAGAATGCTGGAGTGACTCCATCCTCTTGAAAGGGGGAGCTAAGGAGAGTACTTGCTGCTCGTGTTACTAGCGATGGCTATATGCGTGGGTTCGGCATGATGACTTCAAGCAGGAAAAAAAAAAAGACCTTTTAGTGAATGAAGCAAGTGACAGAAACCGATGGACCTCTTGAGAGCAATGTGGAAACCATGGGTTATTAGCGAGTCACTTGGAAATAGAAAGGGCTGAAACCTATGTGAGGGAGCCCTTTCCTCTCAGCCAAGAGATCCAGAACTTAAAGATTCCATCAGGGGACGTGTGAAAGAAAGGAGATGTGCCCCAAGCCTCTGAGTTGGGCCCTGATAGAGTAGAATTTGAAGGCTGAAGGTTATTTTTCTTTCTGGATTAGAAGCTGACCGCAGCAGCAAGGAGGGGATTTTCCAGGCTGTCATTCATCCTATTTAGACCCAACACACTTTCGTATATTTTTCTAATCCAAGAAAAGTATCCTTCCCAGAGAAAAGAAATTGGGGATGCTGAACGAAAGCTGTTACAGGTCCTTGCTTGCACAGCCTGACACCGGGGTTTGACTCCCCAGGACCCATGTGAAGCCAGATATACAAAGTGGCACATGTGTCTGGAATTTGTTGTCCATGGCAGGGAGCTCTGATGCGGCCAGACTCTCACTCTCTGTCTGCCTCTTTCTCTCGTCAGTTACAAATTTTCATTTGGAATATGAAGCTCATGATTGGATATGAAGTCTCAGCTTCACTGGTTGGGCTGGACTTGTGAAGACTCACAGAGTGTCCTTTGGGAGTCCCAGGACTGGTGTTAAGGGCTCAAGTTTGAGGATGTTGCTTTCTTTGCAAAGCTCTCAGCCTATGACCTCTTTAAAAACTCATTCCGTTTACAGGAATGTCCACAGTTACCAGGCCCCTGTGACCATCTTGGAATGCTTAGAGGCACTTTTCCACTTGGCTTTTTAAAATCTGTTTATTTTATCCACGCCTATAGCCTGCTGTGTGTCCTGTCATTGAACAAAAGCCAGTAAGTGTGCATAGGAGCCAAGTGAAAGTGTGCAACCCCTTCCTTGTTCTGTAAAATCAAGGTTCAAATGTTCCAGTCCCAGCAGGGCTGGCAGCTGCTCGGTCCCCATAGCTTGGAGGAGGAGAATTGGGAAGATTTGTTGTTTGAGAATCTAAAAGATACTTCTTTGGGTCGAACTGTAATGGGCACTCCTGGCACCAACCCATGGAATAGTGGAGGACTCTGATGGAGGAGCAGCACTGACCTTCTCATTGCTGGGACAAAATACCTGACCAGAAGCACCTTATGGAAGGAAAGGGTTTCTTAAAGGCTCATAATCTTGAGGGGAAATTTCATTGTAGTGGAGAAAGCATAACAGGCCCGAGTGGGATGTCTGGGTAACATTTCCACATCAGCTGGACAGAAGTGGTCTGAGCACTGAGCTTGGAACTACATTACCCTCAAGAAACCTGCCCTCAGCAACATACTTCCTCCAGCAAGACCACCTCCCAAAGGCCCCATGACTTTGTCAAATTCCCACCAGCTAAGGAGTTCTCAGGTGATACCAATCAAGTATTCAAGCACATGAGCTTGCACAGGGTATTTCCTTCAAACCACCACAGTGGATCTCCAATTGCTCTCTGACTGGATTTGAGGCCACTCCTGGAGAGAAAATTCATGTCTAGTACTAAAAACCTAGTCAAAAGCCTATGGCTTGGAAAGTCATAAGCCCTAGAGGGGAAGCTACTACTGTTATTTGGCTAAATGGATGTGCTGTGCCCATCAGATTGCCCTAGCTAGGTGTATGCCCATAGATAGGTGGTGTTTCTCACCTTTGGCCAGAGGAGTTTCTTTTCACAGATGGCAATGCTATTGGAGAGACTCAAAACTCATCAAAGTATGAGGAAGAAGTGAATGTTGAGTATTCAGCACTAGATGAGACATCTACATAACCCTCTCCACAGCTCAGGGATCATTACAAAACAGAAAGGGAAGAATGTAAGAACCAGAGGATGGGAAGGAGTGCTTTGGAAGGCTGTTATCCTGACATGGAGTGACCATTGCATTCATGATCTCACAGTGACTGTCGTTTTCTGCACAAGACTTGCATAATATTGGGCCCATCAATGTCCGGACATGTATGATGAAGGAAGAAAAAAAGTAAAAAACAACAAAGTAGAAGAGGGACAGGTTAGAACGGAAAGGAGTTCAGTGGTAAGGGGATGGGAGAAAAAGAGAAAGTAATGAGAGGGGATAATTATAAACATACATCATGTACATGTATGAAAATTGTTAATACTTTTAGAAAGAAAATAGTACGTTGGGTACCTTGTACCTCTTCCCTTCCAGATATAAAAAAAAAGGTTACCTTCAAAAAGTGTATTTTATTTATAAACACATCTAGCAAGCAAGCCAACTAAGCTAAATGATGTATAATAATTTGTGTTGGACTTAGCACAAACCTTGGTGTGGTGGTTTGATTCAGGTGTCCCCATAAGCTTGTGTTTTGAAAGCTTGATTCCCCAGCACATGGCAATTTTAGAATTGGAACCTTGTTGGAGGTGTGTTCTTGGGAGCAGGCTTATGAGTATGATAGCCAGCTTCCCCTTGCCAGTGTTTGGCACACTCTCCTGCTACTGTTGCCTACCTGCTGTTTGCCAGGAGGTGATGTTCACCCCCTGCTCATGCCATCATTTTCTCGGCCATCATGGAATTTCCCCTCAAATCTATAAGCCAAAATAAGCCTTTTCCTCCCATAAGCTGTTTTTGGTCAGGCACAGTCTGTCAGGAACGAGCAGCTGACAATAACTGGTACCAGGAGTAGAATTGTTGCTGCTAGAAATCTGATTCTGTGGCTTTGGCCTTTTGGAACTGATTTGCAGGAGGAATGTGGAAGGATTTGAAACCTCAGCCTAAGAGACGCCTTGCAGTGCTGTAAGTATAACTTGGTGGAGGACCATTCTGGTCAGAGTTGGAAGGACCTGAACTCAGTAAGAACTATGGACTGTGGGGTTTGGCTTATAAGGGCGAGAAAGAACTTTGTTGGGACTGTTCCAGAAGCAGTTTGTGTGAGAGGCTTGCTGCGTTCTGCCTGCCTGTGTCCTGGGAACCTGTGAAGCATTGTTTTGTGTAGAAATGGACTGGTGTGAGCAGATGGAGATGGCACAGAAAGAAATGAAATCTTTGGGCCAAAACTGCTGCCTGTTTAGCTTCAATTGTTCGAGAGATCACAACCATTGAGACTGAGCCAGGTGATCTGCATTGGGACAGCAGGAAGAGTGTGGAGTCTTTAAAATAAGGGGCCTGAATGCTTCAAAGTTGGCTTTTTCCCTCCTGGATTAACAAGAAATAGCCATCAGATACTATGGAGTATGACAAATGCAGGAAAGAGAGAGTCCTTGTATTTGCAACTTGGTTTTGTTTTTTGAAATTGGCCATGGGCCGTGAAGCAGGCTGGTTGGATTTACATGTGTGGAGGCCTGATGGAGCCATGAGGATAAACCATGGGTTACAGTGGAGACTCAGTAGAGATGCCATGACTATGGGATGGCTTCCAAGGAAAGCAACCAGCAACCGGATGTAGTATTCTTGGGTCTATGAGCAGCAGAGCTGGAGGTATAGAATTGGAACTCCAGAGACTCGTCACTGGTTAGAGAGATCAAACTTGAAGACTTGTCACTGGTTAGAGTTGTCAGACTTAGAGTGACAGAGTTTGATGTTTGCTCTGTTTGTTTTCAATCTTGCATTGGCTCAATCTTTGCTCAATATCATCTTTAGCAGTGTGAATGTTTATTCTGTGCCAGGATGGGTGTTTTGGTCTTACCATTCAGTTAAAAAACCTTGGACTGTAGGGATGTCTGAACATCATTGGGATTGATAGACACTATGGGGACTTTTAAAGTAGGATTGTATTTTACATTATGGATGATTATCAGTTTATGGGGGTCATGGGTGGAATGTGGTAGTTTGATTCAGGTGTTCGCCATAAACTTGTATTCTGAATGCTCAATCCCTAGCTGATGGAAATTTGGGAATTGGAACATTGTTAGAGGTGTGGGGGTTTTCTGGAGGGTGGGGGTGGGCTTATGGGTGTTACAGCCAGCTTTGCTTACTCTCCTGCTATTGTTGTCCACCTGATATATGCCAGGAGGTGATGTCCAACCTCAACTCATGCCATCATTTTTCCTACCATCATGGAGTTTCCCTTCAAATCTGTAAGCCAAAATAAGCCATTTTCTTCCATAAATTGTTTTTGGTCAGGTATGTTCTGCCAGCAATGAGAAGCTGACTACAACCCTCGACATGCATCAGAACTTCATTAAAGTGCAAAGCCCAGACTCTCCCTCACTCATTTCAAACAGCCCGAAGTGCTGTATTCTTTAGACTGCATCAGTGTTGGAGATCAGCCACAACCTCTTGCTATGGGATAAACAGAAGTCAAGAGTTCTCAGGTGATATCAATCATGCCTAGCCTTTCACAAACAGCACTAGGGAGATATTTCCAATGCTTGATTGTAGCCATGGACCCAGCCACAAGCCGGCTCCCAGAGAACATCAGCTCACTTACCTTTGCATGCGGTACATGGATGGACTCTGGTGAAAAGGTTTAGGTCCTGAGGTACAGGTTCCACAAGAAGATGGACATTACAGAGAGCAATCCACACATGCCCAAGGGAAGCAGGGTCCCTCTGAAGCTGGTGACTTCAGTTCCCTCACAAACCTAACATGGCAAATGTGGGGCTGTAAGACACTGAAGTCCATGTCAATAAAAGCTGTTGTGACATTTCCTTCCCCAGAGAGTATAAAATTTCATGGGACCTTGTCTCTGGAATAAAGAGTATATCTGGCTGCACAAGTGTGACTGGAAATTTTTACCTCCAGAGAGAAATAAGCTAGCTATTTCCTTGAATGGTTCAGAGCATGCCCCATCCTAAAACACTGAGACAGACAGAACAGATTTAATAAAAAATGCAACTTCTCTGGGCTACATGAGAAGAAATAGAAACTCTATGGAAAAGAAAATAGAATAAGACCTCAACAATAAAGCAGCCTTAATACTCGCCCACCATGACTCAGGGAACTGAGCGGAAGAGGGGGCAGGAAGATTGTGAGAGCCGTGGTGGGGGAGACTATCCAGAGGCAAGACACCCCTCAGTAACAACACACTAAGGCAGGTGGACCCGGGCTGACTCCTTGGCTATCCATGGTCCCCAGCCCCAAGGACTGATCCAGATGGCCCATGGAGGAGGATATCCGGCTGATTGGGGCTGGGGAAGAGGGGTATTGGGGAACTGGGGATAACAACTCATTGTTTGCCCATTAAATATTGTAACTCATTATGGACAATAAAACAATGTTTAAAAAGTAAAATAAAAAAGAAAAGAAAAGAAAATAGAAAAGATACTGGAAGTAAAAATATTCTAGGTCTTGGTATTTCTGCTCCCAAATTAATCTCTCCCCAGCATAAAAATCAGGCAGACAATTTCATTTTTGTTTACAAAATAAGATGTATACAAAACTATGGATTTAAATGAAGTGCTTAGTAAACACGAGTACTTCCTTCAGTTGGAGAAATCTGTGAAAACAGCCAGTTGCCTCAAAATCATCTTTCAGCTTAGTGACATCTTCACAAATTATCATAGGAAACAATTCCACCCAGTAGATGCTGAGTTCCTACAATCATGTCAGGAGAAGATCCACTCCAGATTTCATGTCCACACATTCAGAGGCCCACATGGTCACGGACCTTTGCTGAAGTCATAGCCCTGGGACTCTAGAGGCTTAAATTTTTCACTACAAAAATAAACTTTACAACAAAGCCTGAAAGCGATCATCTCACATAATTAACCCTTTTATCAGCATTATCGCTTACTGTCTTAACTGGAACTGGGGACTTAGGGCGATACGCACTGGGAGCCGGACTCTTGGGCCCCCAATGAGAGATGCACTATGCGAGCGATTGAAGGAGAGGCTACTAAAAACAGAATCTAGTTAATTCAGAAATGTGTATCTCAGCTAACCTATACTGATCTCACTCTCCGACGGAGATTCTGTTTGTATCTTTCAGAATATAGTGAGAGAGCTGTGGCTCATGCAACCCTACCAACGAATCTATGTTTTTTAATCCAAACGAGATTTTCTTTGGAGATATTCTTGAGCCTAGAATTATGAAATCTGAGACTAGGAAGGGAGATGAGGGGTATGTGATTCATACACCGAACTTATGCAGCCTGATCTGAGGACAAACTTTGCCTTTAGAAGAGTATTATTTGTTATTTTGGTAAATTTGCCATGATAACAATTTCTCTGACTCCAAACCTTGAGACCACCAAAGAGATGGCTTAGTGGTTAAGGTGCTTGTCTGCAAAGCCAACAAAGGACCTGAGTTCAAGTCCCCAGTACCCACATAAGGCCAGAAGTACAAGGTGGCACATACATCTGGAGTTCCTTTGCAGTAGCTAGCTAGAGGCCTTTGTGTGCCCCTTCTCTCTCTAAATAAATAAACAAAATAGAACTTTTAAAAATGTTTTTGAATTTGAACAGAAGGCACAGAGAGGTGTGTGAACCAAAGGCAGGAAAACAAGGCCAGTCCAGCCTCAGGGTGTGCCTGTGCTCACCTCTGAACCTCTCTGGGGTGTCATCGCAGACAATGGGGGGTATCTGCCTCTCTTCTCTCCTCCCATCCCCAGCAGTGTGAGGTTATGCCTGTCACTCCACTGGACTCTCTAGAGAGTGGCTGTGAGCACAAATTATCCTGTTTAAAGGACTCCACAACAGTGAGGAACAAATGGTCTCCATTTTAAAGTGTATATATTTTAAATCACAAACCACATGATTTGACCAGCCAAGTAAGAGAAATGTCCCTCATAAGTGTTCCAATACAAGTGGAAACCAGAATCTTGGCTGCCTTTTCCTAGAACCAAGTTTAAAAATAAAAAATACAGAACAGATAGTTTCTAGGGGCCACATCTCTGTGCTTTAGTGGTGATACAGTTTGAATTTCCCTCCAAAACTCATGAGGACATTTTATTTTCATTGTGACAATATTAAGAGGTTCGGGCCTTTAAGACGAGATCAGAGGGGAATGGATCACAGCTCAGTGATTGGGCCTGCCATGTGTAAATGGTGGTGTGAATGTCATGCCTGCTTCTCAGGCTTCCAACACAGATTGAATTATGTCACTGGTTTTCCTTGTTCTCCAGCTTGCAGACAGGGCTTTGTGGCCCTCATAACTATGAAAGACAATTTTTATAATAAATCTATTTATCGTCTATCTGTGCACCCACCCATCCTATGGGCTCTGCTTCTCTGGATTGCTGTAACACATTCTGCTCTCACAGTTGCTCTCAGAGACTTCCAAGGTCTTGTAACAACCTCATTTCCAGTTACATCTGAGCTTATATCATCCTTTGCACTTATGCTAGAATCCCATTCGCCTCCTTTCTGATGTTCAACCTGAACATCCCTTCTCTATAGTCTTTGCCCTTACAGTTCTCTCTGTCCAGAATGTTCCCATCTGGATACCTTATGGCTGACACCTACTTTCTTCAAGTCTTCATTCACATACCAGGTTCTCAGAGAGTCATATCCTCCCCCCCTCTCTCCATAAAATAAATGACATCCTCATAACACCTTCTCTGATTGTGACAGTAACACTTATGGCCGGCTAATAATATACTATGTATTTTTAAATTTTTATTTAGTATCTTTGTATCTTAACTCATTAAGAAAGCTCATTATGCAAAGATTTCTGACATTTGGCTCACTGCTAAATACTTGCCAACCTGGCCAAAGTGCTGCTATTAGGAATCAAATGAATGTTCGTGTTCAAACACTAGACAAAGAACACCAGGGATTCAAAATAAAAGGGATTGTACCTGGACATGAGGTAGACAGGCTGAACAGCCAAGGACATGGCTCTGGAGAAAACAAGCTGCTTTCATACAGCGCAGGTGGGCTCCTCTGGACCCCCGCCTTGAGAGCATGCTCACGATACCACTGCCCTAGCAAACATCTCAACCTTGTGGGTCCTTACACCTTTACACAAATTCCTCCATGGAAAGCATAATTACAACAGGCTAAATGGTGAGTACAAAGAGTTTCCAAGAAAGTTTCAACTCTTCCAGGAAAGGGACCTCCCTGGACCACCCCAGAGGCAGAGATGGGTGAAGGAAAGAGACATGGTAAACCAAGCTTATAAATCTAGATTCCAAAGGCAGCCTTCTGTAGTTAACCCTTAGCTCGGTTCATCCTCTACTCTGGAGGATAGACTTTCTACTTTTGATTCCATACATGTTAAAATAAACCTTGATTAATTGCCTGTCCACCCACGCCCCGTTGTGAATTCTCCTTCAATAACACAAGAACCAAGACTGCGACCACGGCTGGAATGAGAAAGAATGTGGGGAGGAGGTATCTCTATGCCATCCATAGCACCTCTGCCTCTAAGACCTCCTTTGGCAACAGAGAGCTCCAAAAATGAACGCTCATCTCCAACTCTCCGCCAGCTACACAGCAGTGATCTCTGCAGAGATGGCCCCGGGGGTGCTCACCACTTGAGAGTCTCCGTGTGTGACTATAGGCGTACCCCCAAAATAACTGAAAGCAGGACCTTTATTCTCACTCATAGCAGCCAGTTGTTGGACAGGCAGACTAAGATTTCCCCCAAAACCCTCCAAGTGGGCTGTGCCAGCCCTGACTCTAAAGGTTGTAGAACATTCTTTAAGTAGGATGTGTCATTTTTCTCACATTAAGAGCTGATTGTTCCGAATGTTCGTGCTGAAAATGCCTCGGATTCTCTAAGGTAGAAGTCTGAGATTTTCTAGAAAGTTCCCAGGTAATGCTCATAATCATTCATGGGTTTACATTCTAAGTAACAGTAATGTGGTCAACACTGGACTACAAGGCAAAAAAATATATATTTTTTAACATAGGAGAAGTAGTTACATGCTATCAAATTGGGTTGTCTTGGAAAGCTGAAACCTTGGCATAACAGAATCTGATTTATTCATTGGAATCATTATTTTGTGTACAGGGGAGCATTACAAAAGGAAGATGCAAACAGTAAGCTTCTTCTACTATAGAGTAGGAACCTTGATGGAGATATCACATCAGCAACTTTGGTGACTTATAACTGAGGTCATTGCTGTTGTTATTCAAGAAGAAGCCATCTCTTGTAGAATTCTGGGAAATCTAAATCCTTTCCTTTCAGTAGCTTAGAATATCCCTAAGGGCAAACGTTGGAAGGCACAGACAATCGGACCAACACACTTTGCAAATGCCTTTCTATTGGAAATTTTAAAATGTTGGAAGATGCTATCATGTTGGTGCTGGAGGGAGGGGAGTGCTGCATAAGACAAGATGAGCTGAATGATTATATTAAAGACAAATTCTAGAAAGGCTTTATGCACACATATCTTGAACACCATAAAATCTACCCATTTTAAGTGTAGAATTTCATAAATTTCAGTAAACTTGGACAACTGTATCACCATCACCTCAACCCAGGTAGACCAGCGTCCTGGCACATCTTCACAGCTCATCCCACAAACTTCACGGGAACAGAGTCACATAACATAGTCTTGTGTGGTGGGATGCGTGCAGTGTGTATGTTTGCGAGCTTTATCCACGCTGTCGCACGTCTGTGTAATTCCTCATTGTGATTGCTGAGTAGAATAGTGTGGTACGACTAGATCACCCTGCGTTTGCCCAGTCATCTGGTGGCTGGATTATTTATACTTGGAACTTTTATGAATAATGCTGATATGAGCATTCATGTACAATTCTCTGTTTGGATATGTATTTTAATGTCTCTTGAATACATATCTAGAAGTAGAATTGCTGAGATGAACATTAAATGTAAACTTGAGGGTTTACATAAACTACCAAACTGCTTTGCAAAGAGATTGCACCATTTTTAAGATCATAGAGTGTACGAGGGCTCGTAGGTATCCAACACTTGCTCATTTCAGGGTTTTGTATAGAGTGGTGTATTGGTTGCTTTTCTCAATATCATGACAAAATACCTGAGAAAAGCTACTGGAGGAAGAAGAAGGGATATTTTGGCTTATGATTTGAGTATACAGTCCATCATGACAAGAGAAGGCATTTTGGCAGGAGCATGAGGTTTCCTGTCACATCGCATCCATAGTCAGGAGTAGATGTTTGTGTTCAGCTTGTATCCTCCAGTTTATTCAGTCTGAGACCCTAGTCCATGGAATGGTGGTGCTGGTCACACAGAAACTCTATCACAGGCATTCCCAGAGGTTTGTCTCCTAGGTGACTATAGATCTAATCAACTTGATAGTTGAGATTAACCATCATACATATTGTTGTAGAAATATTCCAGTAATAAACAGACAAAGCCTTTGCAGCAAGGGGAGAGGGGAGTATAAATTTACACCCGGGCCCGGGGGTCCATGCATAAATGAGGCATTGGCCACGAACCCCAGTAACAAAGATATTTTATAGTCCGTACAGAGTAGGGTATGTGACATTATGCAAATTACCATTATCTAGTAGTTCACACATTTACAATAGGTCTCAGGAAATTCAGATATTCTCCCCAGGTATTCTCTGGCCTTGTCTCTCCTAATTTCCTTATCACAGTTAAAGCAATTACTTTTGTCTCTCTGAACTTCAAAGCTCTGGTAGTTTCTCATCTCATAGCCATCTGTGGCCTGAAGAATGTAACAATGAATGTAGGGGAGGTGGGCAGTGAGCTCACACTCATTTTGCTACAATAATATGTACTGATATCTTGTGGTTTTATTTGCATTTCCCTAATTAATGATCCTAAGCATGGTCTCAGATACTTTGTTTTTGTTTTGCTTTCTTGTATCTTCCTTGGATACTGTATCTATATACATATCATGCTTATTTTTATTGAGTTATCTTATTAAGTTATACAAATTTTTATTTATTGTGGATAAAAGTTCTTTATCAAAGATAAATCATTTACAAATATCTTTGTCATGGTTTGATCCAGGTGTCCCCCACAAACAAATGAATGTGTTCTGATAGATCGATCCTCAGCTGATGGCAATTCGGGAATTAGAACCTCA
>PVHP010021426.1:0-29468 GCA_004024765.1 Zapus hudsonius
GAATTATGTACCATGATCAAATGGGATTTGTTCCTGGAATGTAGGGATGGTTCAATGCACACAAATCAATCATCAACATAATATTGCATTAACAGTACATGAGGAAAAAAATCACCTTAACTTACACAGGAAAAGTATATGGTAAAATTCAACATCATTTTATGATACAGTCAATTAACTAGGGAAAGAATACATCTACCTCAACACAATAAAACCCACAGGAAACATTGTACTGATTGGTGAAAGACTAATACTTTCCCTCTAAGGTCATGATTAAGGCGAGGATACCTGTTTCACTTCTGTTCAACATAATTCTAGAAGTTCTGGCGGGTCAATTAGGCAATAAAAGAAATAATAGTTAACCAAATTGGAAAAGAGGAAACAAAATTATCTCTGTTAGCAGCAGTTATTATTTTAATATGTAGACTAAACCAAACATGTTAGAAATAATAAATGAATTCAGCAAAATAGTAGGATACACATTCAACCCTCAGAATCAGTTCCATTTCTATATACTAACAATGAACAATCTAAAAAGAAAATTGCAAACCACTTATTTATAATTGCATCAAAATGAATAAAACATTTGGGAACTAAAGTGAGAAATCTGTACAATGACAACTGTAAAACATTAAGGAAAGAAATCTTAAGAGATAAATAATTGGAGACCTATCTATGATCACACGTTGGAAGTACTAATATTAGAAGATTTTGCAAAACAATTCATATATACATATTCAATGCAATCCCTATCAGAACCACATGGCAACTTTTTCACTCCCCCCATTAAAAAAAAAAACCTAATAGTCAAATAGAACATAAAGGGACGAAAATGGAAGATGGGGCCAAAACTTCAGAAACTTGATTTAGCAATGGCTTCTTGGCTACACCATCCAAGGCATAGGAAATAAAGGGAAAAATCGACAAGTTGGACTTCAAGAAAAATTGTTTAAATGGGCATAAAAAGGTAATATCAAGGAGGCTGGGCATCTGCAGGTAAAGTGCTGGTAACTCCAGCTTGAGGACCTGAGCCCAATCTCCAGAAGCCATGTAAAAATGCTGGATGCGTCAGCACATGCCTATAACCCCAGCTCTGGAGAGATGGACCCAGGACTATCCCGGGGTGGACTGGCCAGCCAGTCCAGGTCAGTGAGAAATCCTGTCTTACAACAAGGTGGATGACATCTGAGGAATGACACCTGGGGTTATTCTCTGGTTCCACAAGCATACACACATACACATTTGCAAGAGAATCGGCACACACATGTACACTCACACCGAATTTTTCAGAGGCAATATCAAGCCAGGCATGTGGTACACACCTGCAATCCTCACACTTTTTAAGTAGAGCAGGAAGATCAAGTAGTTCAAGGTCATCCCCAGCAACAGTAAATTTGAGGTCAGTCACAGTTACATGAGACCCTGTCTCAAATAAAATAAAATAAAAATAAATGAATAAATGAAATCAACAGAATAAAAGTAAAACCCTTGGAATAGGAGGAAAATGTTTGCCAACCATTTGTTGTGGGTAGCATCAGACACTGTGAGGTTATGAATATCACGGCCATTTTGTGTCTAGAAGACAGTATTGTAATGAGCCTCTCCTTCCTTCGGCTCTTACATTCTTTCCATCACCTCTTTGGCGATGGTTTCTTAGCCTTAGAGGTTGTTGATAGAGCTATTTCACTTAGTGCTGAACACTCCTCTGTCTCTTCTAACCACTTTGATGAGATTTGAGTTTCACCAGAGATCACTACCATCTGAAAGGAGAAGCTTCCCTAACCAAAATTGAGAGCACCATTAATATATGGGCATGAACATAAGTGTCTAGAGGGCAGTTGGGTGGGCATAATATATCCATTTAGTGGGACAACAATAGTAGTTTTTCTCTAGGGCTTATGTCCTCCCCAGCCATAGACTTTTGATTTTGTTTTCAGTGCCAGGCAGGAATTCCCTCACATGGATTGGGCCTGAAGCACAATCAGGAAGCAGTTAGTTTCCCCCATAACAGATGCTACCATTGTAGCAGTTGGTGCATCTATCCTGTCAGGCTGTTTGGAGGGAAAGCTTCATCATGGCAGGGAAAACATGCAATGAATAGGAAGCTGTCACATATCTGGGTGGAGGGAGTCTGAGAATGAGCTTGGAGCTGGGTTCATCCATCTCAAGGTCCACGCTGTGCCCCATCTCCTCCAGCAAGGCTCTACCAGTTGGGGTGCAAATATTCAAAATACATGAGGCTTAATCACAAATCCATAAGGCTATGGGGGACATTTCACATACAACTACCACAGAAAGGCAGACCCATTCCCCCTGTTTCTGCTCCCCAGTGGATTCCAGCAGCCTTATGATATGTCATCATGGGTGAGCAACTACCTTATTTCATTCATTGGTCAAAGGGACATGGGGGTCCTGGATAATTCTGTCTCCACCTCATCTAAGGTGGAATCAGGAAGCAACTTTACCCTAATCTAGTGAAAATTAGACTTCATATGTTCAGTCTTCAGAATCCCAGTTCCACTCTGCAGAGGACCCTGACTGCCGAAGGGCATAGGATGGGGACAATCTGTAAATACGAAATATTTACAGATAGCGCATTTCTCCTCACAGGACCACAAGCAAATCTGGCAGCCCTCCAAAACCTGTGACCTTCACAGACACATATGACACCACAAACTAACCCTAATCTTAACCCAAACTCTAATCCTCTCCAAGGGGACACCACCAGAACTCATGACACATTGTGACCCCACAAACCAACCCTAACCCTAATCCAGAACCAGTGACCTTCACAGATATATCATAACACCATAAGCCAACTCTAACCCTAACCCTAATTCTAACTTTATCCATCCTTGTGGGAAATCCACCACACAGAGCCATCTTCCAAAACCTGTGACCTGAGACATTGTAACAAGTATAACCCAACCCTAACAATAATCCTAACCCCCCAAAGCCTGGGTTATAATGACAATCATTGTGATACCCTCCATCCTAAAGCCAAACCTAACCCTAACCCTAACCCTAACACCTCAACCCTGACCCTGACCCTCACCAATAGCCCTAACCAGCATCCCTAACAATCTGAAGCCTCTATACTTCCCAGAGATATTGCAATAATCCAATCTTAACCCTGACTGTTGCAATAACCAAATCTTAACCCTGACCTTGACCCTAACCTTAACCCTTAAGTCTATGGTCACAACCAAAAAAACTCTGAGCTTTTCTGGGATAACTTGCTTCCTGTCACACATACCTCTCATTGCAGTGGCCAGATGTGGGGCTCCTGACTGCAAAGGAGAAAAGGTTAATCTTCGGGACCTTTGGGGACAATGAGAAGCATTAACAAATTTAGCTGGCAATAATCTCCTAAAGCCATGACCAAAGTGTGGCCACCCAAGGTGATTAAATCCTAACAGCTTCTGTGACTTAGGCAGAAGAGGAGACCACATGACCACAGCCACCTGCTCCTTTCTCCCTGTGGTTGGTGATTCTCACCTGGCTCTGGGAGACTGGAAGGTGCCCCCATCATCTTCCTTCTTATCATTCCATATGGGCTGTCTCAGGTCACCATGCAACCACATTCAAGTTCCAATTACTTTTTTGCCATAAATTAGATAAGTAGACATTGGTGAATGAGATCAGACTACAGATGTCTGTGACGAGCAGGCCCATTGGAGGGGAGCTGCCCTCACTAATTATATCCTGGTTGCTAGTTAATTGCTGGGATTCCGCAGGAAGACACCATGCTTCCCTCATTTAGTTCTGACACGAAACTGTGAGGCTGAATGACAAGGCATTATGGCCTCTCCATTTCCCCAGCTTACTAACAACCTTGGGAAGCTGAGCAGTCCAAGAGGCATTTTCTTAACTCTATGACCACAACCACTGCCCCTCAGTTTTGGCACCTCCCTTGGAACCACGTTAGGGCCACTCCAGGGCTCCGGAGGAGTAACCATTATGCATTTAGTACTTCCATGTGCACAGGCTGTGCCCCATCATCAACAATTGCCCATACTTACAAGAGAATGAGACATTGGTTAGTATTTCTGTATTGTCAGATACACATCCAATCACTTATGTATGCATATATACATATATGTTTCTATGCACAGTTTGAGATACACATCACTTATGAAGGTTGTTGTAGCAGTTACCTTCTTGTTACTAGGACAAAACACTTGACCAAAATCAGTTTATGAAAGGAAAAGGTTTATTTCTTTTTTAAAAATTATTTATTTACTTATTTATTTCCAAGGAGGGGGGAGGAAAATGGGCACACCAGGACTTCTAGCCTCTGTAAACAAACTCCAGATGCATGCGCCACTTTTGTGCATCTGGCTTTACGTGGATACTGGAGAATCAAACCTTTGCAGGCAAGCACCTTAACCACTGAGAAATCTCTCCATCCCAAGAAAGGGTGTATTTCTACTTATGGCTTTCAAGGGGGAATTTTCATCATAAGGGGGAAAGCACAGCCAGGTGTCTAGAGTGAGCTATATGCAGCAAACAGAGATGGGTTATAGCACCCTAAGGTTGTAATACCCACCTCCAAGTGACACACCTCTTCCATCAAGGCTATCTCCAAAGGCTCCACGAGCTGGGGATTGAGTATAAGGCTTCATCACAAACCACAGATCATGGAGGATACTCTACATTCAGACCACCAAGTTCCTTCAAAGGCCCTGAGTAGCTCTTCATGGTTGTAATTCATCCCCATTTCCCAGACACAATCATTAGCCAAATCTTTCTGTCTCCTGCCCTTTCTCTCACAGTCTTACACACACGCATGTACCCCTAAACAAGAGGTTGCTTTACTTTCTCAGCTTCTGACTTGATATCGATTGACAGAATCCACGGTACTCTGGCTTGCTTTTCCTCTTACATTTTTAGGAGTTGTCCAATGAAGTATATATACATCATAGTTTCACGGTGTCTACACTTGCTGTTTCTCTGTAGATACACCATGATTTATCTAGACATAGTATTGCTGTTGGGCATCTGAGTTCTTTGCTTCATACTTTTTTCCATTATGGAAAAGACTGCTGTTAACATGCATGGGTCAGGGAGCTCACCTGGCACTATACATTTGGACACAGAATCACTGGTCTGCAAGGTGAATGTATCTTCAAAGGCAGTGGATAGGAAACTGTCTTCCTGAGTGCTTGTGCCAGCCCACGGCTTCCACCTCAGTGAATAACAGTTTCTGCTCTGGCATCAGAGTTCTCGTCAAGCCCAGCAGGAAGCAGGCTGATTCATGAAAAGGACTTAATGAACAGACTGCTTCCCTAAGAGTGGCTTGAGGTACAAGAGGGACCCTAGAAGGTGAGGAATACTGGAGTGAGGGGACAGGGAGGAAAGGAAGGTGTGGCCAGATACCTGTGGCCTTGGGATTGTAGAGGAGGGCACCCAGCAAGAGTTCATGGTGAAGAGAGGCAGCCACCCAAAAGCAGCAAAGGAGGCGTCAGAGTTCTCTTTCCATCATGCAACCTGTGCCAATCAACCTGCAGGCATGGGCTGTGATGCATTCCACATGGTTCAGCCAGCAGGTGCAGGAGTAGAGCAGGAAGGGGAGGAAGGGTGGAGAAGAGCCAGTTGATCAGACTCATAATTGTTTGGGAGTGAGAGAGTTTCTCATTTTGACTTTAATTTGCATTTCCACGGTTACTAAAATGAGTAGACATACTTGCATAAATGTTATTGATAATTTATGGCAAGTCTCTATGAAATGCTCATTTGTGATACCTGCTCACTTTCTTGTTGACCTGAAGGACTTGAATTTTCTAGCTACTAAGTCTTTATCAGTATCAAAGATATTAAATATCTTCTCCTGTGTCTTTAAGTAAAGAAAGTTATTTAGATTTCGATGTTATCAATTGCATCACTTTCTCTTGCTGGGACCAGAAGCAGCTTAAGGAAGGAAATGAGTTTATTTTGCTTTAACGTTTCAAGGAGAAGTTTCATCATGGTTGGGAAAGCATGGTAGGAGTAGACAGCCAGGTATCACATCAGGAGAAAGGAAATGATAGATAATAGATAGATAGATACATAGATAGATACATAGATAGATACATAGATAGATATGCATACATATATGCATACATACAGAGAGAACAGCAAACAGGGTTGTGCTGTAATAGCTCAAGTCCCTCCCCTAGTAACACACTTCCTCCAACAAGGCTCCACTTCCTAAAGGTTCCGCCACCTTGGAGCAGCACCACCCACTGGGGATTAAGTATTCAAACAGATGAGTTGATGGGGGTGTTTTACATTCAAACCACCAACCACATCAATGTTCTTTATCTTTTATTTGTGTTTCATTTTATTGGTTGTCACTGTTTATGTTGGGGTTTCTTCTAAGCCTCAATCAGGAAATCAGCCCTTCCCTAAGTCAAACTTCTATGCATTCATTCTATGTACTCTTTGAAAAGTCCTGAAGTCTTAGTGCCTGTTCCAACACATATTGATGAACGTCATATAAGAAGTAAATAGATTTCATGTTTCCACAAGAACCAAGAACTTTTTCAACATGCTCGATTGATTCAATAGCCCTTATCGTATTCTATCAAAGTGCATGATATCTCAATTTATTAAAATATTTATTTTAAAGAGGTCTTCAGCAAAGATTGATAACATCTAATATAAATAGCTTGCATATGGGTCATCAGATTTCTTCTTCGTTTACTTTCACTGGCATTGATGTTTGTAAATTTCATTTAAGGAAAATATTGCATTGCTTCTGGTGTATAAAATTCTAATTAACTTGTTCATTGTTCTTATATCCAGTAAGGTTATAAGAACAATGCAAACCTTAGTAAGGCTACTAATCTTAAGAAGCAATTTAATTGGTATAGTTTGCCTCTAGATTCTTTCAGGTTTTTTCTAAGACAAGTATGTCTTTCTAACCATAGCAACAGTTCTGTTTCTCCCTTTTCTCATCTGTATGTCTTTTCTTTTTCATGTCCTATTTCATTGCTCAGTTATTCCAGTAATACTAATGAGAGTGAGCATGCTTGACTTGAAGAACCATTGAAAGTACTGATGTTGGCTCTGGGTTTATAGAATATAAGAATATAAGAACCTCTGCTATAAATTAACACAATTTAAGGAAAACCCTCTAGTGCGCAGGTCTAATCTTTTTTGCTTTAAGTTGTTAATATGGAAAACTATAAAGTTAACATGCTTTCTATTTTGGTTCTTTATGGAAAAATCTACTTTCTCACACAAAAAAATTATCTACTTTGTACCTTGCTGTTGTATCTGGCCAGCATATTTTTAGGACTTTTGAATCCATGTGAATATTTGAGACTAGCCTATAATTTCCTTTTCTCAAACTGTCCTTGTTTTGATATCAAAATTACATACTTCTCGTAGGTTGATTTTGTAAAACTTTTCTGAAAATTTTGTGTGGGATTCTTAATATCTGTTCTTTGAATAGTAAAATCTGAATGTAAAACTCACTAGGCCTGGTATATTCTTTATAGAAATATATTAAACTAAATTCAATTTCCTTAACACATATAGGATCATTCAGGTCTTTTCATTTCTCCTTGGGCAGTTTTGGCAATTTTTACGTTCCAAGATTTTTCCTTTTGTCTAAATTTTCAAATTGTTCAGAATAATCTCTTACAATCTTTTTTTTAAACCAAGGCTGTATCTAACCTACCCATGCTATATTACAGAAGAAAGTAGCTCAAAAAGAAGTGTATAAAAATATGCATAGTTATATTCCAAAAACCATCAATATTTAATTCTAAATAATTTCTGAATAATTTGTAATACATTGGTTCTTTGCACTCTGGGATAACAGTGTGGCATTGTTATCAGGTTTTTAAATATTTTTGTTTTATTTATTTTGAGAGAGAATAGGCATGTTAGGGCCTTTTGCCTCTGCAAACAAACTCCAGACACATGTACCACTTTGTGTATCTTGCTTTCCATGCATGGGTACTGGGAAATCAAACCCAGGCCAGCAGGCTTTGCAGACAAACACTTTTAACTATTGAGCCATCTCCCCAGATGGGCTTAGAATGGAAAGAGCCTTTTGGTCTGTTAATGGTGCCCTATCTGAAGACAATAGACATATGTTTGCATCTCCCCAGGAAAAATTAATGCAACTGTGTACACACTTGAAAGCACACATGTGTGCATCCACACCAAGGTACACAAACACTTATGCAAGGTATACAAACACCTGTACACATTTCCATTGACACACAATGTACAACCAGAACATTACTGGTTGTGGAAGGCAAAGTTGCTCTCTAGAGATAAGACAATCTGACAGGAGGAAAGATGTGAGCTGGTCATTTCTGAGAACATGAGACTCTTCAGAGAAACAGAACATGGTTTCTACTCTAGTTCCAATTACTGCTTGAGGTACCGTCTGTTTCAACCTAAGTGGAAGGCAGAGCGGGAGGCCTAAGACCCCTGTGCCTCTCCTCCCCAGAGGTAGAGGCCTGGGTACCACTCTACCTTTGCTGGTTCTGGGGCCTTCAATTGTCCTGTCAATCTTCTGTGCATCCATTTCCCATCTAGAAAGTGGAAGCCATATTGTTATCCCCTGGAGAGAGACTGGTTGTGAGGACAAAATTCAGTCATGAGCTTAACATGCCACCTCTCACAGGGGACAGAGGAGACTCACACAACTTCCCCTTGCTGCTACCTCTACAGTCACCAGGTGACTTATTATTTGGACACAAAGATAGAGGGTGGTCTTCTGATCACTCCTCCATTACAGTCTGGGTCCCATGGGCTCTCTGATTCTTGAGCTATCTCTGATTCTAATGGCCAAGGTTAAGAGGAGTCCCACCTCTTACAGAGGCCACCGAATGTTCACCCTGCAGTGAGAGAACTGATCAATAAGTGGAGGTGGAATTGGCCTTCACAGAAGCTAGCAGGCCTCACCAGGTTACCACACCCACATGTGACCCCGATATAGTCATGGGAACATGCTGGCTCTCCACCAGACCTGAGAGTCCACATATCAGGTTGTATTAGTCAGGGTTCTCTAGGGGAAACAGAGTTGATAGAATGGATTATAATAAAAGGGAATTTATTGGGGTAGCTTACGACAGTCCAACAATAGCAGTCTGCAAGCCCAGAGGTAAAGGAACCAGTAGCTGTTCAGTCCATGTGGCTGGAGGCCTCAGTAGTCCCAATCCAGCACTGAAGGCCTGATGGCTCCCTGGGGAGCGGCTGCTCTACAGTCCACAATGTGAGGCCGAGGAAACTGGGTTCCAATGTCCAAGAAGGGTAGGAGAGCAGGATGCAAGTGCAAGTCACAAACAAGCACCAGTAGCCAGGGGAGGAAGGAAGCAGCTTCCCTTCTTCTCAAGCTTCCTTATATTTAGTCCCCATGGAAGGACCACCCACTGGGGGGAAGGGCTCACTCTGGAGAAAGGACCTCCTCCTTTCTCCAAAATCCCAAAAGGATTTTGTCAATCCTTCCTGCAGGCAAACTCAGAGACCCTCCCAAGATTACTGTGAATTATTACATAGGTCAAGTTGACAAACTTAACCATCACAAGTCTACCCCAGATTACTGTGTTTTCTCTTCTGGGCATAGGAATGCTATAAACAGCAAGATGGCTTGGGAAGGGCTGGAGGCAAGTCCCCACCAGGCACCGGTGATTCCATTGCAGATCCTTCCCAAACTCCACCACAGGCAAAGGACTCCCAAATTGTGAAGTGACTCCTGACTCCTGTGGAGGAGGTGGATGCTCTCAGGGCTCCTGACATTACATTACATCCTGACATAACATTTTGGGCTATGACTCCTGTTTTCAAAACCCAGACTTTGGGAGCTGGGAAGGCGACTCAGTGAGTAAAGTGCTTGCCATGCACCTGAGTTTGGATCCCCAGCACCCATGGGCAATGTCAGGTGTACCAGTGTGTCTCTATAATCCAGCACTGAGGAGGAAGAGGTAGGAAGATTCCACTCGGTTTATTGGCTAGCTTGCTAGCCCAATCCCTGAGCTCTGGGCTCATTAGGAGAACCTAAATCAAAAAGTAAGGTGGAGAGCAGTTGAGTATGACACCACGTGTCAACATCTGACCTACACACACGTGCATGTATGTACACCAAAACGTACATGTGTACCTACACTCATACACACACTCACACACAAGGTGTACACACACACAAAAGAAGCAGATTTGTATTGACTTGATATATATGGATATCAGTTACCAACAGGGGCTTCAGAAGACTGTGGTCTTGTTTTATTCCAAAACATTATGATCAATTAAGCAGACCTCTGATGATCAAAGTGACTCCCTGCTCAATATATGCCGCTAAGCATGGCCACCAGCCTCTGATCCTCTGGGATCTCCTCCAAACCCCATTACTCTAAGAGTTTTACAGACAGTCAACTCCTACCTAGTCCTGCTGGGCCTTCCTCCTTCCCTCTCTCCCTCCCTGTCATAGGTGTCAAGACCTTAGTAAAAGGCATATGATATGGGTATTCTCAGTGCCATAGTGTGTGTGTGTGTGTGTGTGTGTGTGTGTGTGTGTGTGTGTGTGTGTGTGTGTGTGTGTTGGGGGACGAGGTTATCATCGCAGTTCTGCTCTATATCCCCAAGTCTTTAAATCCTTTCCTATATCATGTAAAACTCTAAGAATCTCCTCTTCGATTGTTGAGAGCTATTTTTGAGACCAGACTAGCATTAACCAGCAAGAAAATTATTCAATCCCCTCCTGGCTGGCCTAGCTGATACATCACATTACATCTAATGGGGTTGACGTTTTTTCCCTCAAAAAATATGTGTCCCTGGTGCCAATGAATGTGACCTTTTTGGAAAATAAGATGTTACAGATATAATCAAGCTAAAGTGAGGTCAGACTGAGTCAAAGCAGAACCTAACCCAATGACTGCAGTACTTAACCACAAGAATCTTGGGGGAGAATTCCAGGGAAAACAGGGACACGCATAGAGAGGACCCTCTGGGGCAATTGGGGGAAGCAATAGGAGTGATCTGTCCACATATCACGAGATGTGAAGGTGTGCTGGCAGCCACCCCAAGCTAGGAAGAGAGAAGAATCCTTCCCTGGAGCTCTAGGGAGGAGTGTGGCCTGCCAAGACCTCAGTTGTGGATAAAATAAAGCTCCAGTGTCTCATAATAGGAGAAGGCTCTGCAGTTAGTGGTGCTTCCGGACAAGACTGCTGATCTCAGTTCAATCCTCAGCACCCATGTAAAACGTCCACTTGGGGCATGCATGTGTTAATACACACACACACACACACACACACACACACACACACACACACATATTCCAATATCTCACTGTAGAAAGTGAATTCTGCACCCCACAAAACCAGTATCCATGTGTCAAAATTGAACTTAAAGTGAATTGTAACATTTCTCCTGGATTTCCACCCTACACGTTCATTCCCCCAGATACACATAGAATCCCAGATATTATAAAAATTGGCAAAATCCTCTAGTTCTTTTGCTTTTAATGTGTGCACATGCATGTGGAGGCTAGGGGACAACCTTGAGTATCAGACCTCAGGAACATCATCCACCTTTTTGAGAGAGAGAGAGAGAGAGAGAGAGAGAGAGAGAGAGAGAGAGAGAGAGAGAGAGAGAGCCTCTCACTGACCTGAAGCTCACCATTCTGGATAAACTGGCTGGCCAGAGAGACCCAGGGATCTGTCTGTCTGCACCTTCCCAGTGCTGGGATTACAGGCTTGCACCAACATATCCATCCATAAAAAAACATGGGTTCTGGGAACAGAACACAGGTCCTACCTAATGCTCTTAAAGGAGGGTGCTTTATCCACTGAGCCATCTCCCCAGCCCACCTCCTGCAGCTCTTTTGTAGTGCATGCCTCCTTCCACCGTTTTACTTTGCAACTGGTCCTGGGACATGTAAAGACCTAGCTAATTCTCCATCTAAGTCAAAGGCAGTGGGGAGGTAGGGCAGGGGTGGGGTGGTGCCCTTGGTCTTCCAAGAAAGCTTCCTCAAGGTAGAAGCAGCAGTGTTAACAGAAGCCTGGGAGAGCACCATGGGACAAGCGGGTGGGGCTGCTTCCTTAGTTTGGTCCCAAGCAGGGACAATGAGCCTCAGGCTTTCCTCTAACAAGGGGCCACAAATTCTCCCCCATAGTTATAGCCCAGGTGTAGCCCTTCATTCTCCCCAGATCAATTTCTTATAATTCACACAGGAGACATGGTGAAACTGTGGCTTCATTTGAGAGAGAAACTTGGTGTTCTGCAGATCAAGTTCCAGGGGTTGTCATTACTGTTTTGTGTGGGTCTTGCTAGTTCTATCCCTAGAACATAGATTCCTACAGCATGGTGCTGGAACATTCCTAAGCTTCTTCTATGTCTACAGCTGAATAATTATAGTTTGACACCCCATTGCTGTTAGTTATTATGCATAGCAGACATGGCCAATTCACCCTAAATGGTTGGTGTCAGCCTGTTTTATGGTAGTACCAATGTGGTCCCACCCCCTCCATATCTGCTCCACTAAGCATTGGATTCCAGGTCACAGCTGTGTGTTATGGCCACTTCATTTCCATCTTAGAGCAGTAAATGGACCTTCCCTGCCTTTCATTTGAACTCTTAGCTGTGATTGCCAACAGTCCAGCATGGTGGTTTGAAGGTGAAATGTCTCCCATAGCCTCCAGTGTTTAGGATTAAGCCTAGTACTTGGTCTCTGCTCAGTGGAACCTTTGGGAGGTGGAGGAAGTGTGTCATGTAGGGTGGACCTTGAGATTTATTGACCCAGTTTGGCATTGCTAGCCAGTTCATTCTTTCTGCTTCCTCCCAGCTGCTATGACAAGATATGACGCTCAGTTGCCTGCTCTGTCATGCTCTCCCTGCCATCATGAAGCTTCCCCTTGAAACTATAGGCTGAAATAAATCCTTTCTTCCCATGTTTTGTCCCAGCAAGGAGAAGGCAACTACTATACACAGCTACCCAGCTCTCTTCTTGTGCTGTTAGAATGCCCTGCCTAGTGCTGGAATAGTGCAGAGCTGACCAGCTGGCCACCAGCTTCCCAGCCTTCCCTATACATAAGCAGGCAAGATGAGAGCTCGTGGAAGTCAGAAAAAAATGAGCTATGCAACTTTCAGTCATGTTCCTATAAGGAAGATGATTCCTCCTGCTCCTTCTCCTTCCTTCAGCCCAGTGACGGGAAATGATATCCCTCTCACCCAGGTAAAGTCTTCCAGACACTCAAACATTACTGGAGAGAGAAACAGGAGTTTAAGTTTCAGTCATTCTATATCAGGCTGGCCTCTCCGGTGCATCTCTTGACCCATCCCTGAGGGTCTCTCGCCTACTCCAGCTTAAGCATACATTCGAGCATGAGAGTTTTGGGTTGCAAGCAAAGAAAGTGGCTCAGGAAGAATTCAGTAGCTGTGAGCACACGGACAGGTCACAAGCACTTTCAATAGAGAAACAAAGGACCCAGCTTTAACATTGTAGAGAGGCAGACAGGAAAGGCATGAACAAGGTCACATGATGCAAGGGCTCACCATAGCCTCTGCTAAGAAGAATAATAGTAGAACCATCCTACACACACACACACACACACACACACACACACACACACACACACACACACACACTGTGTCTCTCCTACTCTGCAGAGAGTTGAAAGCAATGTGGATCTGTATCCCATCAGAATCACACTCAGCAGGATTCCCCACAGAGAAGCATTAAGGTCCAGCAAAAAGCCCCTGTCACACCCTTTAGAAATTAGTGTCTGTCCTAACCCCCTCGGTCACATCCCAGACCTAAGGGACACAATACATTTAAAAAAAAAAAAAAGAAAAGAAATTTTGGAGCCTCACAAATTCAGACCCTTTAAAAATTCAAAATGAAGTAGGTTTGGGGGTTCCCATAAAGTCTCTCCTGCCAGCAGAAAGCTAGAAGCTTTTCTTAAGAAGTGCCTGAGGAAGCTGTCATTATCTCCACGAGGAAGCAGAAAGAAAAGGATGCCTGTACTCAGCTTGCTTCCTACTTTTTCCCTTTCTATTCAGTCTGGGGCCCCCAGCCGATGGGTCAGAGTGGGTCTTCTCTCCTCAGTTAAAACTTTCTTAGGTGACTTTAAATCCAGTCAACTTGGGCTGGGGAGGTTGCTCAGTGGTTAAAGGCACTTGCTTGCAAAGTCTGATGGTCCAGGTTTGATTCTTCAGTACCCACATAAAGCCAGATGCATTAAGCAGTGCGTGCATTTGGAGTTTGTTTGCAAAGGCAGGAGGCCCTGGCATGCCCATATATAGCTATCTCTCTGTCTTTGTCTCTGTCTCTCTCTCTCAACTAAATAAGTAAATATTTCTTAAATCCAGTCTACTTGACTATGATTATCCATCATAAATTCACCCATTATCAACATAATACCCAAACACATCACTCTAGATCATAACATTCTACCCCAACCCCTAAACACTCATGTTCATCTCATAATGCAAAATACATTTGCTCCATCTCCAAAAATCCCTAGACTCTTAATAGTACCAACATTGTTCGAATGCGTGAAGTTCAAAGGCAATCTCTTGGGAACTACTATAAAGTTAAAAAGAATAATAAGTTATATACTTCCAATATACAATGGCACAGAGTAAACAAATATTCCCATTCCAAAAGGAAAGAATCAGGACATTGCAAGGAAACATCAGACCAAAGCAAAACTTGAACCCAACAGGACAGAAACGGAGCCCTACTGCTAGTTCCATGTCTGGACATTGGGGCTCTTCGTGAGCTCCAACAATTAATAATGTAGCATATTTAGTACCTTCTAGTCACTGAGACAAAAATACCTAACCAAAATCACTTTAAGGGAGGAATTATTTCGACGTACAGTTCCAGGTTAAAGTCCATGCTGAGGAAGGCATGGTGGTAGGAGCTTGAGGCAGCTAGTCACATTCATTGATGAAGCAGAGAGAGATGAAGGCTGCTGCTTAGCCAGCTCTCTCCTTTATACAGTCTAGGACCCCATGGAATATTGCCTTCCACAGTTAAGGTGGATCTTCCCACCTTAATTAACCTAATCAAGATAATCCCTCACAGACCTTCACAGAGGTAACCTAATCCATATAATCCCTCACTGGTAATCATCACAAGTAGCTCCACCCCTCCAGTTCTACATAGACACTCTTTTTAGATGGCTCAGGGCCTGTAGTTTTTCTCAACACATGACCCATAGTCCTTACATCTTCAATATTTGGGGGTCTTCATTGCAATTCCAATATCTCGTGATCCTCGTTGCAACTTAGTCTTTCCTCTTGACAACTTCATACAGATGCATCTCAGGGCCTCCTTGCAGGGAATCTAACTTACCACACATAGCCTGACCTCAGCAGCTCTTAGAACCCCTTTACTCTTGAATCCTGCATGCCTGAAAAAACAGCCCTTCACAGATGACAATGTCAAGTACTGCTACCAGACCCTTGGACCACAGCTGGAGAGATGTCTGGGTGCTTTCACAGATGAACCTAAATAAGCACTTCCTTTTCTTGCAGGGAACCCCTGGGACAGGGGAGTTCTCCATTCAGGCGTTCTCCTTTCAAATGGCCTTGCATTTTCACAAGCTGGATCCTTAGATGGGTGAGGTTTTGCCCATAGCACCTTTCTTATTGTCCCAGTGTAGAGCTCCTCTGATGATTCTAGTCTCTGTAATGACTACAGATGTTTTCTCTGCACCCATCTTGTTCACATGAAAGTTATTTGTGCTCCATGCTTGCCAAAGTGCACATTTTTTTCATATCAACCTGCCCTGAATTCTCCCAGTGAACCTAAATATAGTGAGTAATAACCATGCCACAGCCTGAACACTATGCTGTCTTGAAGTTTTCTCTGCCAAACAAAATATCCATTATTTTTTATTCAGCCTTGCTCAAATTGTCAGGGCACAGACAGAAAGTGGTTTTCCTGGAACTAGAAGAGAAAATGTACTTTTTTTTCCTTTAGCAGCTTTGTGTTGAGCATTTGGTTATAGTAATAAGCGGAAAAAAGTAACACACACAATAAATCTTTCCTCTTTGTTACAGGTGTTTGTCACAGCAATGATAACACGGTAGATGTCCCCTGTGGCCCAGGCCTGCCCAGCTTCACAGCAGGTGTAAATTTCTACCTGGGTGATAGCTGTGGATAATCAGTCCACTTTCTAGTCCCAGAGTTTTTATCTGTTACCATCCAGGGAAAAAGAGACTTTGCAGATACCATTGAGAATAGACAGCTTGGGCTGTTAACCTGGCTTATGGATATGTCCTTCTAAGAGAGACAGAGGGTCATTCAATACAGAGGCAGAGAAGGAAGCTGTGTGTCACCAGAGATGAGACTGGAGTGAGGTTGCTAGAATCCAAGGAAGACCAGGAGTCACCAGAAATGGGGAAAGACAAAGAACAGGTTCTCCCATGAAGCTTCTAGGGAAAAAAAATCACAAGTTTCATGAGATGTCATGAGGTTTGGAGTGGTTTGTCATTATGATACAGATTAAGAATAAGATAGCTTTTTCTCTAATAGGCAGTTAGCTAGGAACTGGCCCACGAAAACATTGGGTGCTACTTTGCCTGGTCTGGCAATATTAGAATCCATGTCTGATCCAGTCTCATCCAAGAAGGCTGCAAGCATCAACCTCAGCATCACCTTCCTGTTTCTTCCGCAACTTTCCTCAGTAGAATGCCTGTGGCCTGGCCCTTTCTGAGTCAGCCCCTTGGGTCCATGAACCAATAAGGTTCCTCTCTTCCACATCTAAGTTGGGTGATGAGGCTCATTCTAATTGGATGTCGGATTCATGTAAATGGACCTGAAACACATGTGTAAGCTCTCTTAGCTCTCTAAAGGAGGAAGATCTTCTTGGTCTCCCCCAAAGTGATCTTCTTGGTCTCCCCAAAGAGAATTTCTTTGGCTTGGGCTTTTCTGCTCTGTTTGCTTTCTTTATTATTTTATTTTATTTTAATATTTTATTTATTTATTTTCAAACAGAGAGAGAGAGAGAGAGAGAGAGAGAGAGAGAGAGAGAGAACAGGTGCACTAGGGCCTCCAGCCACTGCAAACGATCTCCAGACACATGCACCACCTTGTGCATCTGGCTTATGTGGGCATTGAAGAATTGAACCCGGGTCCTTAGGCACTGGAGGCAAGTGCCTTAACCTCTCAGCCCCCCTGCTCTGTTTGCTTTCTGCATATGGAAGCCCCTTCCTCAGCAGTTTCATTCCTAGAGAGAAATTTTTCTCTCTGTGAGGGAGGTATTTTTGTTTGTTTGTTTTGATCTCCCCTCTCCCTTCCCAGGCTGTCTGAGAAGGGAAGTTCTTTTGACTTACAATTCCCTGATTTGTTTTCCTTCTTAATCCTAACTCTCCCTAAAATAGCTCTCATAATTCATACTTTACTCTTCTCTGAGTCAGAATTTTCAATTCTTTGATTACTTGGATAAGGACCTAAAGTTGGATTGCACAGGCCTGAGGGCTGTGGGGGAGTCTCCTGAATCTTTATAGAGATTTAATCCCTCCCAGGATTCCAACTCCACCTCAATGACAGCCATAGAAACTAAGACCATGAGACCCTGGTCTCCAGACCATACCTCCAGCTGCTGACAAGCCTCCACACACAGGCCAGGCAGGTGGACTACACCTTCAATCCCAGCAGATTTAATTGAAGCACATTAATCTGAGGCAGAGATAGGAGGATCACCCTGAGACTACATAGTGAATTCCAGGTTAGCTTATGCTCGAGTGAGACCCTACCTCAAAAAAATAAAAAGAGGGCTGTAGAGATGGCTCAGCAGTTAAGACAGTTGCCTCCAGGGCCTAAGGACCTGGGTTCAATTCCCCAGTACCCATGTAGGCCAGATGCATGGAGTGGCACATGCATCTGGAGTTTGTTTGCAGTGGCTAGAGGCCCTGGTGTGCCCATATTCTCTCTCTCTCTCTCTCTCTCTCTCTCTCTCTCTCTCTCTCTCTCTCTCTCTCGCTCTCGCTCTCACTGTCTTGCTCTGTGTGTCTCTCTGTTGACAAATAAATAAATTAAATAATTTTAAAAACAAATAAATAAAAATAATAAAGGAAACACCCTCCCTGTTCACAGTTATCCATAAATCAATAGATGCTAAACAGGGCCTAGAATGCTACCCCAGTCATTGAAGTCATGGCTCTTCCACGCAGGGGTGCAGAAAGGATGGCTAGCACTTCAGAGGAGAGGTTGGGACATGGGGGTGGGCAAGAGGCTTTGAGGGAAGTGACTGCTGACGTGTCGCAGACGGAGTTCCTTTGCCTGGAGCCCTCCGCTGGCACTAGCGGAATTTGAGCTCCTCCTTCAGTGCTTTCTCTCACCATCACCATCTTTCAGAAGAAGGGGAAGAAAAATCTAAATAGACACGTGTGATGTCTCGTCCTGAGCGTGTTGAGAGATGCCCAGGAGAGCAGTGAGAGACCCTCTGAGGGCATTTCCTAAATGCCTAGGAGAGTTCTGTGACGCCATGTCGAGAATGATTAAGAGGGACCTGGCCTTAATCAACGGATTCATCTCTTAATGGATTCATAATATGAGTGTTATCATGGGGTAGGGAAAGAGTAGAAGTGGGATGTCCTTGGAGAAAGTAGGTCACTGAGGGCATGTCCTGGGGGCTCTATCTTCTCCAGGCTCCTTCCTGTCTCCCTCTTGGTCTGCTTCCTGTATGCCATAAAGTGACCATCTGTGTTATGCCATGCCTTCCCCCTCCTTCATGGACTGACACCTTTGAAACTCTGAGCCGAAGTAAATCCTTCCTCTCTGAAGTGGTCAGGTACTGTGGTTGTTTGAACCAAATGTCCCCCCAAACCTCACGTGTTTTGACTGCTTGGTCCCCAAGTGGTAGAAATTTGGAAGGTCAAGACTTGCTGGAGGAGGTGTGTTGTTGGGGATGGGCTTTGGGGTGTTATAGCAGCTCCCCCTTGCCAGAGCTCCACTCACTCTCCTGCCTGTGTTTTCCACCTGCTGTGGCAGAGGTGATGTCCAGCCTCTGCTCATGCCATGCTTCCCCTGCCATCATGGAGCTTACCCCGGAGATCAAGCTAAAATATAAAACTTTCCTATCATGAGCTACTTTTGGTCAGGTACTTTGTCACAGCAATGAGAAGGTAAATGCAACAGGTACTTTGGTCACATTTATAACAAGATCGCTAACACAACATTAAAAACGTGGCATTTTAGTCACCTGGGCCCTAGCCAGCAACATTCTTGAATAAATGGGAATGTCGGACCCCATCCTGCTTTGAGGAGAAACAGCCTACAGGAACAGCTGACTCACACAGAGAACTTGTTTGAAAATGAAAGGGCTTAGAGGGTGTGTGCTGGGGTCAGAGCCAAGCAGTGCCCTGCACCTTCCACACTGTCCCTGGAGAGCCAGGGGCCATGTCAGACGCTTACCTGGCGACTCTCACAGACTCCATTTGTGGGAACTGGTCAGGCTCCAATGTAAGGAGGGGCCACTGTCACTGTCATTCAGATTGGTTTACAGTGACACACACACACACACACACACACACACACACACACACACACAAATCACGAAATGAGGCTTTCCTTCCCCCCAGTTAACACCCAAGTGACCATAAAATTAATGAGGCAGAAATCCTTGTGTCCTGGGTATTGCAGGGGCCAGAGGCCAAGCTCTAATATGATGAGAGACAACAGGAGACCCAGGATTAGCTGTGTCTATTGATTCGGTTCCCCAGAGAGCCTTTGATTCGCTCTTCCATCCTCCTCTGAGCGGCTCCTCACTGGGGCTCCAGCCTTTGTCTAACTGGTGACTCTCTCAGAGAAAAGCCACGGATTAGCTAATGTTTGCAGATAGAAAGGGCTCCCTCCGGAATAAACACGAATACCATTATATCCAGGCCCTGGCCTGCCTGAGATCAGGTTGCAAAGCCATGATGTTGTCTGGAAGACAGCTGGGAACCACAGGAAAGCAGCACCACCTAGGGCCTCTGGTTCTGGTTCCAAAGCTCACTCTGTAGAGCAGAGAAACCAAGTCTCAACACACAGCCTCCCATGGACCAAGGAGCCCAAGCTCAGAAAATGCTCTTCTAAGTTCCACCAGGCAAAGATAAAGTGGCCTTGGTGGGCTGATCAGAGAGAAAGGGAGACCCAAAAATTTGGAGGTTCCTAAGGTGGTTCCCATCTGATCCTTGGGTGCATCCTCAGATACCCCCTCTCTAAGCTCTCAAATATGGGGAAAAGAAGAGCATGCTGCCCCTTCATTCTTTCACAAATATGAGATCTGGCCCAGCACCAGCTGACCTGTGGCAAGAGGAGCAACAGACAGAATCCATAGGTAACCCACAGGAACTAACTGCTGCAGGAAGCACGTTCCATCCTTGGCCCTTGACAAATACATTTCCCAGAAGATCAGGTTCAAGTTTAAAACTCTGGAACTCCTTCGAGTTAAGCATCCAAGTGTAGTAGGTAATACAGAAGACTGCTCCAGCTCCTGGCCCTGCCTGAACCCACCCTTGTCCTACATAGGAGAAGCCCTGGCCTCAGGATAAAAACCCAGACCATAGGAGCCAAGACCCAGCTCCACACACACCCTCCTCTCACAACTACTTGGTCACACACTTTTTCCATGAGGACAGATTATTTCCAGAGCCCAAGAGATTAATCTCAGAGCCCTGGGTCCTAGCCTGTGAGCTTCCATTTCCAGGTAATACTTTCCCCTAGACATGCAGACTTCTCCCTGGGCTGCAGGAGTTCAGTGGGTCTGCTGGTCTGACTGGTTTGAGGCTAGACTTAGCTGCCTCCTCTGATAGCCTTCAAACCTGGGAGACCCTACTCATGGAGCCAACTCAAGTCCTGGGGCAAACCCTTTGGGTACAAAGTGAGATGTAAACAAATTAATGATGAGAATAATGAAAATAACAACTCCACATTTCCTTGATGCTAAGACACACATTCTTGTTTCTCTTTTTAGCTTGTCTGGAATTGGGACACATTTTATAATGATGATGAATGTCGAGTAGAACAGGAATTTCATGGGCCCTTTCCATGCTGATGATAAGTCGATGGTGCCCCCTACAGTCAAAGACAGCCTACAGTCAAGGACTTTGGTGATGGAAGTCTGGTCTTGGCATCCTCTGTGGGAGTGAGGGACCAGAGGCATCAGGTTGGGGCCACTGAGGAACTGAGTAGTGGCAGAGTGGGCTGGGAGGACCAGCTGGGTCTCCTCCCTTCTCACCTAGGTCCACAGACATCTGACCTGGAGCAGGGGAACCAGGAAGGTAGGAATCAAGAGTCCTGAGCGTCTGCCCTCATCATGCCTCTCACTGGGTATGTGATGGAGTCTGTGTTTGCCAACCTGCACATTTCAGTCACATTTTACCTGTATGGATATATATCACAGACGTGCAGAGGATGAGAAGGAGCTGCTCTATCTGCCCACTTCTGCTCCAGCAGTGACTTCTGGCAAGCACCCCTCACTCTAACCAGTAAATATTCCAGAAAGTGAACAAGTTCATTTCCTCTGGAGTAGGCCGGAGCTGCGGCTCACCCTTTCAGTCAATAACTGATTATCTCGCTTGCAAATTCAATTCGCTGCCTGCAGCCTGCCTTCCTAGATGGGTCCTGACAGGTCTGATTGTTTTGGCAGAGTCCATCAGAGGGAAAGACCTGCCAGGAGAGAGGCTTTGTAGGAAGCAGGGAGGATGAGACCTGCTCCACAGGTCCACTTCCTCCTGGACCCACTAATGCTGAGCCCCCTGCCCCCAAGCCCCCAACTCAGGAAAGCAATAGAGTTAGCCATGACTGCTTCTAAACTCATCATGTGCTCCAAGGCCACAGGTGCCCTGGGCAAAGAGGACACAGAAAAGGAACTTCTCCCTTGGGTTGGCTCCTCCAAGCAGGTGGGCAGGAAAGGGAGGTTTGAGCTTCTGGAGAGAGATTGCCCTGGTTAGTGATACCAGGCAATGTAGGGACAGAATCAGCTTCATTCTCTTTATTGTGATGGTCATAACAGACAAGGAACCTTTGGCATCCATCCATCATCTATCTATCCACCCATCAATGTCATCATCCATCTATCCATCCACTCATCCATTTGCCCATCCATCCAAACATTTGTTCATAACTGCCTCCCAGGTCTTATGTAAAGTCCCCTAGATACCAAAGAATAGCCGTTCTCTGATCTTGAGGCATAGTCATTCATTCAGTTTTATGTTCCACAAATCTTTATGAAACATCAGTGACTTTGGTAAGCCCAAATTCGAGACCAGGGCTTCTTCCTTACCTCTTGACCAAATCCCAAGCAGAATCCAAGTTAGGATAAGGTAGGGGTCTTCGGAAGTACTTAAATGATGGTGGACTTTCAAACTATGTACCCCAAGATCCCTTAGAATCCATTCAAAGATGCCACAAAAGATTTCCATGCAATCATATTTAAAACATGTTTTCGAGGCAATGAAAACTCAACACATTCTCAACGTGCTAAATGATAAGCTCCACATACTGAGAGACCAGCAGTCTGTTTTGGCTGACGGGCCTCCTCCTCCTTGAAGAGAACTGGAAAGAGGCCCCACCAGCCTCCCTCTGGGTGCATGATAGATTCAGAAGGCCCTGAGTGCACTCTGACAGCACCCACGTGCCAGGATCCACTAACACTAGACAAGGGTCAGCCCTAGGCACACCAGACTCCTCTCGTCACAGGTACTGATCAGTAAGCAGGGATACTGGAGATGTGTGAGGGAGGCAGGCAGTGAAAACACAGGCTCCAAAGTTGTAGCAGTGAAGGAGGAAGACTGTAAGGAAGCAGAGAGATGATCTGAGACCATGGGGGGATGGGTACATACAGGAGATATGTCTGCTCTGCACATTCCTCGGCACCCCTACCCCGACTTGATAGACAGGCCCAGCAAGAGTCCCAGGACTGCAGACTGTTTTTGCATACTTTTGGATTTTGTGGAAAATAAAATCAGCTCGGGCTCTGAATCAGTATAATGCTTTTGAGATTCAAAACCTCTAGCCTAGGTGATGGGAGAGATGCTCAGATAAAGCGCTCACCATTCAAGCTGGAGTACACAAGTTCGATCCCCAGAACCCACCTAAAAAGTCAGAAGGCATGATGGATTACTGTAATCTCAGCACTCAGATGTTACAGGCAAGATGGGAGGCAGAGGCAGGAAGATTTCCTAGAAGCTTGTGGAAAGGCCAGCAAAAAACAGGAGAGACAGAATCCAGAGAAAGAAACCCTACCTCAAAAGGGATGGACAGGCAAGGACCCACCTTAATGTTGTCCTCTGACCTCCATATGGCCACTGTGGGACACATGTGCCCACACTCTCATGTGAACATGCACACTCATAAATAAATAAACAAATAACATAGCATGACATAAGTAACCTTTGTCATCCTTTTTTTATACCTGGGAAGTGTTCTAATGAATGGAGGGACCACAATTTTCCCATTTACCTACTAAAAGGTAGTTGAGCTGTTTCTAGTTTGGTGCAATATGAATGAATACAGTGACCTCCTTGTACAAATCACTCATGAATGAAGCAACTAGACCATACCTAGGTTTATACCTAATTTTAATCTTTAAGGTTTATACCTAATTTTAATCTTTAAGGTTTATACCTAATTTTAATAATAAGCTTCTAAGTGTTTTCTATTGCTCTTTTGCATTCCTGCCAATACTGTCTGACAGCCTCAATCACTCCACACTCCTGCCAACACTTGACATTATCAGATTATTTTTCAGCCATTGTAAAAGGCATGTAGTGGTATGTTGATATGGTTTTAAACCAGTTCTTTGAACTAGGAATGTGAACCATGGTCATGTGTGTATTTGCTTTCCACATATACACTTTGATGAAGTTCAATTGCTTTGTCTATTTTTCATTGAAATATGTGCTTCAGTCTTTGCAAATTCTTTCAAAACCAGGCCATTGGACCAATAAATGGTGTGCGAACTTTTTCTCTCAGTCTGTGGCTTCTCTCTTCATTTTCTTAAGGGAGCCCTTTGAAAGAGCAGTTTTTAATCTTGATGAAGCCAAAATTTTCTTCATTTTTAAATATTTTAATGTCAGATTTAAGAACTCTAAATAAAATTTTCTTCTCTACTTTCTTATTAAATCACATTGTCTAATAGGGTAGACACTAACCACATGTGGATAGTGACCCAGAGGTGGATTAAAAGTTGGTAAAATATAAAATTTGGTTCTTTGATCTTACTAACCACATTTCACATGCTGGGGGGTCATGTGTGTCCTATGGGCGACCACACACACACACACACACACACACACACACATACACACACACAGAAAGGGAGTGTGTCATTAAAGATGGGTGTGACTCATTGGAAAGCATTCTCGTGGGCTAGAGAGAGATGGATCAGCAGTTAGAAGCACTTCCTTAAAAGTCTGACAACTAGAGTCCCAGCCTCCTCAGCACCCACATAAAGCTGGACACTAAGTAGCACACATGTCTGTAATCCCAATGCACCTACAGCAATGAAAGAATCTCAAAAGAAGTGGAAGCAGAAACACTCCAAGATTTTCCTCTGACCTTCACACATTGCAGTAGCATATGCACCCACACAGACACACATAATACACATGTACATACGTACACACAAACATACACATTGTTGCGGTCAGCTTTCTAGTTGCTGCGCAGAAAGAACCCAAGCAAAAGCAGCTTGTGGAGGAATGGGTTTATTTGGCTTATGGACTCGAGGGGAGACTCCATCCTGGCAGGGAAAACGATGGCATGAGCAGAGGGCTGGACATCACCTCTGCCACAGCACTGCAAACAGCGGCAGGAAGGTGTGCCAAATACTGGCAAGGGGAGCTGGCTTATAACCCCCATAAGCCCACTCCAACAACACAGCTCTAGTGAGGTTCTAATTCCTGAACTGCCATCAGCTGAGGATCAATCACTGAGAACACATTCATTTGTTTGTGGGGGACACCTGGATCAAACACATTCACATGCAAACAATAAAAGTGTTTACTGAGAACTTTAATATATGAATATACAATAATTTGATTATATTGCTTTTCCATTACCCTTTTTAGTCCTGTCTTCTCCATCCTCCATCCCCTGAGGACTCTTTAATAAAAGTTTTAAAAATAAAAAGCATTATACTGGGTTTCATATCTAAAGAATGTAAGGGCCAAGTATGGTCTGAGGTCATTTACTCGTTCATGCAGATGATTGCCTAATTGTTCCAGAATCGTTATAGAAAAGAACATTGAATTCCATTTAATTGCCTTCGTGCCTTTTCTCAACTCAATTGACAGAGCGTGTGGGCTTCTACCAAGACCCTCTGCTGCTCTCTCTGTCCCTTGTCCAGCACCAGGCAGCAAGCCTTGAAGTCAAGTTTCAAGGCACTAGGCTGGCATGTGTCCTCTTCTGTTTTCTGAAGCACTTGTTGAGAGCTGCTGAGATTTTTGTTGTTGTTATTTGTTTGCTTGAGGTTCAAATATTTTGCAGAATTCATGGGTCAAGAAAACCAGGCCCAGAGTTTTACAGGAAAGTTTTGTTGTTGTTGTTGGCTTTTTGTGCATGTGTGAACATGTGTGTGTTATGTATGCATGCTTGTGTGTGTTGGCACATACACATGTGACATGTAAAGCCAGAGATCAACAATGAGTGTCTTCCTCAGTTGCTCAGAGCTCTCACTGAACCTGGAGATCACCAAAGTAACTAAGCTAGCTAGCCAGTGAGCCTGAGGTCCCCTGTCTACCTCCTCAGCGCTGGGATTCTAGTTTCTTGCTTCTATGCCAGTTTACATGGGTGCTGGTGACCTGAACTCATGCCCTTGTGCTTCTACACTTAACTTACCTAGCCATCTCCCCAGCTAGTCCCTTATAAGAACATGTTAAACTGCACATTCAATTTCTTTAAGAGACACGGGGAGATTTACGTGATCAGTCATTTCCTTGGTGAACTTTGTGTCTTTCAAGGAAATGACCTGGGAACATAGATTTGTTGGTGAGGCAGGGTCTGTGGTGATGTCCCACTTTAGCATCCAAGATCCTGGCCATCTGTGTCTTTGGTATTCTTGTTCAGTCTGACTTGAATGTGATCAATTTTATTGCTTTTCTTAATTTTTAATTTTCTGTTTAACTGTGTTTTCCCTGTTTCCTTTCACCTATTCATCATTTATTTCGTTTGCTTGTCTGTAATTTTCTTTCAGTGGAAGCTTTGGTTTTAGATGTCATACTTTTCTCTAACATGAGCATATAAAGCTAGAAAGTTCCCTCTAAGCTTACCTCCCAAAAGACACCACCAGCTGGAGATGACATATTCAAACATATGAGCCTTCAGGGGTCATTTTCCATTTAAACCACCACAGTACATTTCAACTTTTCTGTTGGTGCTCTGGCCATCTCTCCTTGTATTCTGCTTGCTCAGAGGATCCTCAGATGCATAACTGACCTCGGATGCTCTCCTTAGCACTAGTGTGTCTGTGTGTGTGTCTGTGTCTGTGTGTGTGTGTCTCTGTGTGTGTGTGTCTGTGTGTGTGTGTGTCTGTGTGTATGTGTGTGACCTCCTTCATCTCCTCAACTGCTCTTGTGTGGTCAGGTCTTCTCATTCAGCTGGGTGGCGGGGTATTTCATGATAGTTTTCGTTTTCTTTTTTCTGTCTAATGATGTGGGCGCGCTCCTGCGTTTGTTTGCTATCATCGTATCACCTTTGCCAAAGTGTCTGTGTAAATGCTTTTCTCGTTTTTATTATTGTGTTGTAAGCATTTGTCTTTTATTCAGGAGCCATGGTCTTTAGCAGACATGTGACAGTATAGCTTATCTAATGCATGTGACATGCCGGGGTCTTGTCATTCTCATTTCCATTCCTGATGTCAGTGCGGTTTCCTCATTTGTTCCTGATCACTTGTATTAGGGGGTCTGTCAATGTCATTGAATTCCTCAAATAATATGTTTGGCCTCCTTACTTTTATTCAGTGGCATATTTGGTTTCTTTTTCAAAAAATATTTTATTTATTTATTTGTAAGCAAAGAGATACAGAGAGAGAGAGAGAGAGAGAGAGAGAGAGAGAGAGAGAGAGAGAGAGAGGCACACCCGGGCCTCTAGCCACTATAAACTAACTCCAGATGCTGCATGCACCACTTTTTGCATCTGGCTTATGTGGGAACTGGGGAATCAAACCAAACCCAGGTCTTTAGACTTTGCAGGCAAACGCCCTAAACGCTGAGCAGTCTCTGCAGCCCACATATTTGCTTTCTAGAGCATTTATTTTTGCTTTCGTTTGTATCATTTATTTTGTTACATTTTGTTTAGGGCTGGTTCAATTCTCTTTCTTCCTGAAGCAAAAGATTTACGATATTGATGCTCCACTTTTCTTCACATATATCTGCAATGGATATCTATCTACAAATTTCTCTCTAGGCACTACTTCAGGTATCCCTACAAATATGATACATGTTATTATCACTTAGTTAAAACATTCTTTAATTTCCCTATTTCCATTGTGATTTCTTCTTTGAACCACAGGTCACTTAGAAGTGTGAGGCTTAATTACTAAATAGCTGGAGATTTCAATTATCCTTTTGCTATTGGTTTCTGATTTCATAGCACTATGGCCAGAGAGCACACCCTGACTTACTTTGAAAATTGTTAGGATCTGCTGTACTGTGAGTTTTGGTAAATGTCCCATGTTCGTTGCTACAGTGACAGTGGTGTTAGATGGTGAGGTATGTATGTATATAAATGTGTGTGTCAATTAGGCCTGTTTGATTTATTGTGTTGTTCAGAGCTCCTACATCCTGTCTGATTATTTTGTCTGCTTGCTCTATCTGCTATGGAGAATTATGTCCTAAAGTCTCCTTCCAAGATGAAGAGGGAAAGTCTGTGTAACTCTCATTTTCATATTTCTCAGTGTTTGTTTTGCGTTTGAAGGAGAAACTTTTAGCTCATGCTTGCATCCTGCCAGGGCTCTCTCCTCTTTCACTGAAAGCTTTAGAGATTGTGGCCATAAAATATGTCACTTGGAATAAAACAACCCCACTGCTGCTAAAGAAAAGATTTTCAGTACTGACAGAGAGGGTTTCTGTGGAGGGACACTGGTCAGGGCTTCTTCCCAGCCTAATAAGCAAAAATAATTAAAGGTACCTATGTCTCTAGCCAGGTCTGTCCCTCCTGCCCAAAGCATCATCCCTGAGAAATACTAAAATACTTCTCCAAGCTTGGAACTGGGAACTTAAACACCAATAACCGGGGCTGAAGCAGAAGAATAATTAGATCAAGGCCAGCACTGGCTACGTGGTATGTTCATGTATGTAACTATGTAGAGATTTTAATTCTCTCTCCCTTTCTTCTCTCTCTCTCTTCATATATAGATAGAGATAGATATTAGATATTTAAATAGATAGGTGCTGAGCATATGATTTATGCCTGTAATCCCAGTACTCAGGAGGGTGATGCAAGAGGACTAAGGCCAACCTGGGCTACATAGCAAGTTTCATACCAGCCTGGGCTACAGAACAATGCCTTGATTTAAAAAACCCAAATAAATAAATCAATTTAATAAACAAAGCACCACTGGGTCCTACAATAAGTTGGCATTTTCTGCTAGTCAACTGAAATCAAGATAGAAATCTGAGTCAGGTTCAGAGGCATAGAGTAGGGCCAAAAAAGCTGAGAGGTGAAAAACACAATAAGCTACTCTGACTATAGGCTTTACGATCTTGGGCCACATGGAACAGAAAATAAGTGTTTTTCCCACCTCTGCCTTGCTATCCCCAGTCAACCCAGACCTCTGAAAATGGGATGTCAGGTCTCCATGCATCAGGAAGCTCCTCCCAAAGACAGGGACAAGCGGTCTTGGCTGATGGCAACCACAGATAGCCTAATCCATGGCTCAGTGACACACTAGGAAATAAGTCTCATCTACTGCAGATATCTGCTCCCTGGGCCGAGTACCTGGGAATGAGAATATGAACTAATAATGTTGCAGCCCTTGGTATTTGAAGGCCTGTCACGCAGTCCCTGCAGGTTCACACAGTCATGAAATATATGTCTTCCTCCATGGGTAACTTGGTGGTCAGCTTGACTGGATTAAGAAATGCCTAGATGCCTAGGACAGGTTCAGTAAAAAAGCTCAGCAGTTAAATGTGCTTGCTCACAAAGCCTGCTGGCCCAGGTTCAAGTCCCAAGCCATCCATATAAGCAGGCACACAAAGTGGTACAAGGATCTGTCATTCATTTGCAGAGGCAAGAGACCCTAGTGCATGCAAGTGCGTGCACACACACACACACACACACACACACACAAATAAAAAAATTAAAAGTATTTTTTTGGATTTGTCATATTTTTTTAATATTTATTGTCCATAATGAGTTACATTATTTAGTGGGCAAACCATGCGTTGTTATCCCGACTTCCCCAATCCCCCCCCTCCCCATCCCTGATCAGTTGTATATCCTCCTCCGTGGGCTGTCTGTATTAGTCCTTGTGGCAAGGGATCCTGTATATCTTAGTACTCATCCCGGTCTTCCTGGCCCAAGTCAGTTG
>PVHP010021427.1:0-29452 GCA_004024765.1 Zapus hudsonius
GCTGTTTGCAGTGCTGTGGCAGAGGTGATGTCCAGCCCTCTGCTCATGCCATCGTTTTCCCTGCCAGGATGGAGTCTCCCCTCGAGTCCGTAAGCCAAATAAACCCATTCCTCTACAAGCCGCTTTTGCTTGGGTTCTTTCTGTGCAGCAACTAGAAAGCTGACTGCAACAACCAATAAAGAAATGTCATTTTACAAACTAGCCATTATTTAGCGAATATGTAACATGGAGTTCTATTTAAAACAAAATTGCCTGGGCATGGTGGCACATGCCTTTAACTGCAGCAGTCAAGTGGCAGAGGTAGGAGGATCTCTGTGAGTCCAAAGCCTATTAGGGATGGTAGTGAGAGTTCCAGGTCAGCCTGAGCAAGAGTGAGACCCTACCTTAAATAGAAAATCACAAAAAAATGTTATTGTACATTTTTAGATCACTTCCACTCAAACATATATGCAACCAAAAAATCATAACTGACTTCAGCAATTTTCTTTCGGTAAATGTGCAAGAAGAAATATTTTAGGGTTTTCAGGTTTCTGTGCTTTTGTACAATTATAGAATCAAAATTCTTGGAACATAATGCTTAATTGGATGGACCTCTCTGAGTTGCCATAAAAGTTTATTTAGAACCACTGGATAGCCAAATTTGTCTCATAGGGCTTGGTTTGTTATCCCTTGATACAGAAAATTTTTACATTATAATTAACATAAGTGAATGAATGACAATACCAACATATTAAACATATAATGTAGAAAGTAGTGATAAAAAATATGTGTCTTCCATGAAAACATAGGTGTTTAATAAGAGCATATATGATATAACTAAATAGATAACAATTTAATTGATTATGCAAAGTAACTCAGTTAATATGAAAAACTGAAAAATGTATAGTCTGAATACTATAATCATATTGCCATAAATGTAAAGATAAAGTACATATTTAGGGAAAAAGAAACCATCTTAATAAGCATGTATGAGTTAAAGAGAAAATTAAAATCATGTTTCAGAATATTAAACTATAGCAAATTATGAGAATCTATTCTCTATAATTATGCCAGCAATTAGGTATATTAATTTTTTATGTTTGCTATGGTGAGTGGGAAGTTGTGTTTTGTTATTGTTTTAATTTTCATCATTTTATTTATTCATGAGTTTGAACATTTTTTATGCTTATTGAGCATGGTTATTACAGAAAAAGATAGAGAAAGTAGTGTCTTATTGGATATTAACATAGTTAAAAAAGAAATATTAGATTAGCTTAAGGAATTCATTGCTTTGAAAATGCAATCATTGAAACAAAAATGATGTGAGATGTATAAATACTAGAAAACTACTACAAAATGAATATGTATATGGGCTTTAGGATCATATTTACAAAATACATTTTAAAAAGTATTATAATAAGTGCTACATGCTATAGGTTCCATGCATTTGTTATTCATGTGCATATAAATACTAGTAAGGTTTTAATCAGAGATATTAAAATGTTATATTTGATCAAGCCCAGAAATAGAATAAATCACTTATCCTTTCTCTAATTCAGTCACATTTTGTGCATGCATCAGTCATTCTGGTATGCTTTATTTCTTCCTGTTCCTCCAAGAGCATACCACCACCAGCTTACTTCTTTCTTCATTTATTCCTTCTTTGGCTTTTATCCACTAAAACCTCTCCTTTCAGTTATGTTTCCTGGCTCCTCATCAATTCCTGTACCATGTCTTTAGAATGCTTGGCTGTTCTATCCAAAATAGCCATCTTACTACCAACAAGTTTCCCTGCTCCACAGATTTTCAAGTGTCCATGACACAACATGAACACCTTTTCAAGCCTCTCTCTAACTCTATTGCATAAGAAACTTTGAGGTCCTAGAAACCTGGGAATATAATGCTCCCTTGATGTCATAGCTCTTGACATAATATAAATTTGTCCTATCTGGGTCCTTTGGGCTTTTTGTGACAATGGAATATCAACTACAAAAGGTTAAGAATTTTTTGTTTTGTTCATCGCTAACCCTAGCAGAGTATCAGTCTGACACATTAGCCATACTGAATGTATTACATGAAAAGGACACCAATATATTAGCAATGGTTGTCTCTGGATGGGTGAGATTATTTAAGAATTTGTTTTCTTCACAATTAATAAGTATTTTCTAAATTTTACCCTGTAAACATATATCATTTTATAATTAAAGTGATAATTTGTACAGTAAAATGACATGCATATGTGTTTTTATTTTCCATCTTGATAATACCAGAACAGAATACTTTAGCCTCTGTTAGGGTTCCATTATTTCCATAGCAACTGAAGCTGCAGTACTGTCTTAACATTGAATTTAACTTTATTATGATAAGCTTCTGAATACCATCTTGGGGTGATTAATTTAAAATCCAGCCTCTTACTTTTAGTAACACTTGAATGTTTTAGAAGCAAGTAAACTTTCAAATGGTATAGACTTTCTTGTTCTTATATCTAGGATTTTTCAGAAGTTATTTTTCCTTAGATAGCCTATTTAAACCTATCACCAAACCTATTGTAAAATATAATAGTGACAAAATATGGTGCAGAAATAATGCTGAAACCTATGGTAGCAGTAATATCATGACCAGTCATGCTTAGCACCACCCACAATGACATTTGTGACAGTTGGAGCACATTCTTTCCCTGCTAGGATGCAACATTACAGTTTTCAATGACTCTGCACGAAAATCAGTTTAAGTGGTTCTAGCATAATGAAACATCCTGCTTAATTCTCATAGTTAGGTGCTTCCGCTTCAGCTATTATAATTAAGTCTAAACAAGAGCTACTGTATATAAGAAATATATGTGAGTTTTTTACATGAATTTCTTCTCTGCCATTGAAAGAAAGATTGACCACAGTTAAGCCATGATTCTAATGTTAAGACTTCATTAGTCCTTGCTTCACGGCCTCAAAAGGGATTTCATTAAATTAGCTCTTAAGCCAATTTTCTATCTCTGAAGTTGATAGATACTCATTTCAGTTATTCATATTCGGTTTTCTCTCTGGTGACTATTACTTCCTCAAATCTTAGTCAATACTTGTTTGAGAGAAACTAAAGATTTTTTTGAATAATAGCCATAGGGAAGTATAACTTACCCTTGACAAACATGATTTTACTACACACCTTTAATATAACAGTTGAAAGGATAGGTAAAAGAAAAATCTCAATTATCCATGACCATGTATTTATGGGACAAGTATTGAGTATTATGTAGGTAATAACAGCCAAGATGAGATCATAAATGCAACAGCTATGTGGAAGTTAGAGGAAGTCCGAAAAACAAAAACAAAAAAATAATAAAGACATCATCAGAACAGTAGAGGGACTAGGAGGAAAGAAGAATGAGTTTAATGAAAGTGGCATGAGTAGGGTGCTTTGATGAAAATATATTATGTATATATATATATATATATATATATATATATATATATATATATATATGTATAGTCAATAAAAAGTTTTTAAAACTTGAAACTCGATGACAAAAGCAAACGGGTATTTAATGGTTATTCTGTACCAATCACTCTTCTTTTCTTTGTTTTATGTCAACTCACCTTCTTTGCATGCCTTCCATGTGCATGCACTTCGTTTCGGAGCTGTCATTCACCTACAGACCTTCCATTTCACTTCCTGTCTGAGCTGTCAGTCAATTAAAGACCCACACAGCAAACTTTCAGTGTAAACCCTCATAAGCAATTCCTGTCCGAGCTGTCATTCACATGTAGATCCTCTACACGCACATCCTGCTCAAGTTGTCACTCATATTTAGACCTTTCAGTAGACTTCCTGTCTGTCACTTCTCTGTATGCACTTCCTACTCACTTCCTTTCTCTGCTGTCATTCACCTATAGACCCTTCGCTTCATTTCCTATCTATGCTGTCACTCATATTTATAATGTCCATCAGCACTTCCTTTGTGAGCTGTCATTCACCTATTGACCTTCCTCTTCATATCCAATCTGAGCTGTCACTCATCTATAGGATTTCCTGTGTGCTACCTATCTAATTTTTCTCTGCATATGATCCATAAGCACTTTCTGATTGAGGTGTCACTCAGTAGTAGATCCTCCATGTGCACTTCCTGCATGAACTGTCACTCACATTTCTGTCTTCTGCCAGACTTCCTGTCTGAGCTGTCAGTCATCACTATGCCCTCTATGAGTACTTTTTTTCCAAGGTGACACTCACCTATAGAATCTCCCCTTCATTTCCTGTCTGAGCTGTCATTTTCCTGTATCTTTCCTGTATAATCTCCAGATCACACTTCCAGTGGAAATTCAAAAGTGTATATCCTTCATAGACACTTCCTATCTGATCTGTCACTCATATTTATGCCCTCTAGGGTACTTCGTGTCTAAGCTTTAACTTATCTGTATGTCCTCCATCTGTACTTCCTTTGTCAGATGCCACTCATGTGTAGATCCTCCAAAAGTACTTCCTGTCCAAGCTTTCAATGAGCCTTTATATTGTCTTCTCCTCAGACTGGGGAGCACACATAGATGGATGCCATTATGCTAGGAACATCAAAACACACATTAAATCTACAATTTCAGCATCCATTTCCTGAGCCAGGATTTCTCTTATTTATTTTTCCCATGTATGTTTTAATCTTCTTGAATATATAGTAAATTCTTTTGGTCAGAGATGCAATTATGTGTGTCTGTCTATATATCTATTTATTATCTATCTATCATCTATTTATCCAGCTATCATTTTGTGTTCTAAATGTTTACTTTTTTGCATGTGTATGTGTGTTTGGCGAGCTTGCAAGTCCATATGTGTGTTCATATGGCAGGGGAGGTCATGAGTCCTTGGTGCATACTGCTAACGACATATATTAGTACCACCAAACTGCCTTTGAAGCACTTTTTAAGATGTTCATACCCACAGGAAAATACTACTCTCACTTTTGGCTAGAAAAGCTTCTCTTTTCAGATGTTGGTGACAACTGGGATAACTCTAAGGGCACCATAGTGCTGAGAAGTAGTGACAGTAGAGTATTCAACACTGGGACATATCTATCACACCTCCTGAGGCTCAGGGTCTATTGTGGAAGAGGTGATGTAAAAGAAAAATTTTGAGAGCCAAAGGAAGGGTAGGACTGCTTACAATGCAATATTCCAAACAAATTTGCCTTGATATTCATGACTTCGCAGTGTCTGATACTAACTACACAAGACCTTCATAATAGGAGGAAAAGAAAATGGCACCAAAATAAATAGAGATGAATTGAGAGGGGGAGGGTATATGATGGAAGGTGGAGAGGGAATTATAATGGCTTATTGTCTATAATTATGGAAGCTATTAACAAAATTTTAAAAAGGAAAAGGCAAATGACTAACGTAGAATGGGTCCTCAATAAGTAACTGCTACTACTGATACTACATGGATTATATGTTGATGTCAGCCTTTAAGAAAGCACACAAAATCATAAAGGAACAGCATTTCAGTTATAATATACAGCATGTACCAAGGTATAGGGGAAGAAAAATAAGTACTCTTATAAAAGAAGGGAACCAGTTTTGTATGATGGCTGAATATTTTAAAGTTTGCGGGTCTTAATAAAAAGTCTTTAAAGACAGGTAACACTCAAATTATAGTCTTAAATGCCATGACCCAATAGTCTTAAATTTCAGTTTGTAGAAAAAGTGTGATAATAGACAAATTTAGTGTAGTCAACTGGAAGATGATATGTCTTTCCATGTATGTTTCTGAGGACTTTGGGTGTGAGTATGCTCATACTTCAGGTTACCTTGTTATGCCTCAGTAAATCCCTTGGATAAAAAGTTTAAGGGGGAAAGCTGATGAGATAGCTGCCTGCCATCAGCCATTAAATGTTGTATAAATTATCTGACATTTCTCAGAATTGTCCATGAATACCTTTCTTTAGATAATCATAGTCCAACAGGGGATATTTTCTTTTGGTTCAGCAATTTATTCAGCAATAAGGGGAAAACATTCTAGTAGCTAATGAGTCTTAATGTTGGAAGTTCTAATGGATTTGCATTACCTTAAAGTGCATCTTCTCCGATTTTTTTCTCAAAGCTCTATAAATATGTACAACTCAACTATATATCATGGGAAAAGTTGGTCTTAGAAGCATGTTTATTTTTTGTATATGTCTCCTTATCCGTTACCCAGATATCCAAAAAGCTAGTTATAATTCATATTTCTAAACTTACTACTATGGTCATTGTTTCTGCCCTGCAACCCATTATCAGTCATAGTTCAAAGTAATTAATTATGTTTTTCAGAATGATTTCTTTTTGGCTCTGGATTTTAACTCCATCCACTTATTGGAGATCTTGAGATATATGACCAAAATTACTACTGGCCCAGACAAATTCATGATTAATTCCTAGAGTAATCTGAATAGAGTCTTTTTCAAGGACAGGACACATTTTCATACTTTAAAAAGTGTGTGGGGTTGAAGAATTATGGAGATATTATTCAATATTATATTCTCGATTTCAGTTTAAACATGGAGGTCTCTCATTATCTTGGAAGGAAAATGTTTAATGGCACAGAGATATTTGAAGATATTTGAAATCATGACTATATTACAGAGTCTTGGGTGCTGTTTTTTACCTTTAAGAACTATTCAGAAATCATTAGTAATCTAACTTATCCTAATTGTAGGAATTTCCTTATAGACCTACATAAATAGTCTTTGCAAGTTCATTGACATGTAATCACAAAATAGTAATTCTGAATTCTCTTGGCTCTATCATGAGATTATATTGGCGCTTATCTGTCTATGGTTGAGATATTAGTTTATTTAACATGTTTTTGCTCTAATTTTCTCTGCATGTAAAAATCTGTTGGATAATTTCACATCTCAGATGAATCATGGGATGCTTCCCATCTACAAGGTAGAAAGTGGTACAATGTATAATTGCTTTGGGATAATGGTCCCAAAGAAGTCCCTCTTGGGCAGATTTTCCAGTGACATTCATCCACAATTATCCAGAGACCAAAGTTACAAAGTGTCTTTTAAAGCAGCAAGTTACTCTCCTTTGGTCATCTGTTCACAACTGCCTTGAGTATGGGCACAAACTCAGTTACTACTAATGCCCATCATTATTATTGTGAAGGCTAAGTGATCAAAGTACCTAAAGCAAAGTAAAACAGCCTTGTGTAAATCTAACATACAGGTCCTATACAGGAAGCCGTTAATTCCAAACTTTAACACTAAAATTATACATATATATAATTTTATAATTATATATATATAATTTATAATATAATTATATTGTGTCAAGATATTATATATACATATATATGTATATATATATGTACATATATAATATCTTGACACAATGTTTACTAAAATTTCCTCGGAAGGAATTGTAGCCAAGGCTAGCTTTTCAATGATTTCTACCACCAAAAGATTAACAAATGAACATATTGTTGGATGAACTGTGTAATAGTTACCTTCTCATTGCTGGGACAAGCACCAGAACAGAAGGAGCTTATGGGAAGAAAGGGTTTGTTCCAGGCTTATATATTCCATGCGAAGCCTTCATCATGCATCTGCAGCAGGGAGACAATAGCTAGTGAGCATGAGCTAACTCTGAACACACAGGACCGGACTCCACATAGTCTACCCAGAGCAAGTCTGTCCACGCTGACTCACTGCCTCCAACAGGTTTCCACCTTCTAAAGACTCTACTAGGTGAGGACGAAGTAGGAAACTTAATCACAAACACCTGAGGCTATGGGGAGACTACGATTAAAACCACCGCTAATAAACAAGAGAATTTAGCTCTGCCATATATGAAAAATCCACATGTACATATTTGCCACTCAGATTTTCATCTCCAAAATCAGAAAGCTAGACAAAATGGTCTTCCAGCACTTACATTCTATGGTCATCAAATTATTTCATACTCTCCATGCGACACATGCATTTCTTTGTTACCTCAGAAGTATTTATTTCTATTTTAAAATATCTATTAAAATCATTTAGAAGAAACTTTTTAAAAATAATCAAGTTGTTGGGTGTACTCTTTTGACATTTACAAAAATAGCCATAACTTTAAACTCAATTACTTAGTGTTTGCCTCTTTCATAAAGCAATCCAAAACACATGGCCATATGAGAAATGAAAGATGCACATGTGTATTAATGATTAATGTTTTAAGAAGTCTGGAGATTCTTCAATTAATCTCTTTTCTTTCAAGTTTTATCCTAATAAAATCAGCAATCTGTTGACAAGGCAACCTGCTCATATTTTAGCAATAAATCACTAGAGCAGTATAAAAAAATCCACGATCAAAAACCACTTCTACTTAGGTATGCACTGAGTGATAAAAGTTGACATAGTGTCATGATGGAACCAAGACAAGACAGAATTACGATTTTATGACTACACATCAAGGAACTTGCCAAGACTGTTTATGTTGCTTTATAAGAAGAGTCCTACAACAGAGAGATAAGTTAGATTGCTAAATATTTTCACAGTCCTTATTGGAAGAAAAAAAAGCACCCCAAACTCTGTAGTATAATCATCACAATTTCTAAGATCTTTCCCAATTCTTATCATAAATAAATATCAAAGCATCCTGAGAATTATAATATTCTAGTATTAAAACTTTATACAAGCATGTATCAGGTTCCCCCGAATTAATATTTCCCTTTTATGTCTGCATGTTGCTTGATCCCATCACTTCTTGAAAAGTATTCAGATGCAATCTATTTTTGGAAAGATCAAACATAACCATATATAGCAGGTATCTTCTCATTGCTGGGACAAATCATTAGATGAGAAACAGCATATGGAAGGAAAGAGTTTATTTTGATTTGCAGTTTCAAATGGAAATTTCTTGCTATCAGGAAAAGAATCATGTCAAGTACAGATAGCCAGGGTGTCTCATCTTGTCACATCAGCTTGCACGAAGTAGAAAGAGTTAACTAGCTCTCTCTCTCTGGCAAGAGATACTGGGTTATAAAATTCCACAGACTACCCCCAGTGACACATTCTTCAGCAAGTGTCCACCACCCAAAGACCCAAGAATTTTTCCAAATTACTTCCATGTATTCAAATCACATGATCCTATGGGAGACATCTGATTCAAACTACCATACCATACTAATTTTCCAAAGAACAAAAGAAATAAATAGAAAATCTGGACCCTTTTCCTCTAGTTGTCTTCATTCAAAATATATAGTAGGCACAGGGAAGCCTCTTTCTTATCAGATTTTCCTTATCTTTTTTTTTTAATTTGCTCTCACTGACTTTAAGGCCTTATCATTTAAGTCAATGCCAGAAGTTTTTTATTCTCAGCTTCACCCTGTGAAATTTGGCTTCTTACTATGTATGTGTGATGGTTTGATCCGGGTGTCTCCCACAAACATGTTCTGAAATCTTGATACCCAGCTAATGAAAGTTTTGGAACTGGAATCTTGTTGGAGGTGTGCTGTTGGCAGCAGGATTATGGGCATTATAGCCAGCTTCCCCTTGCTAGTTTTTGGTACACCTTCCTGCCATTGTTTGCAGTGCTGTGGTGGAGGTGATATCCATCCTTTGCACATGTCATCATTTTCCCTGCCATCATGGAGCTTCCCCTGTGTCCGTTAGCCAATATATACCCATTCCTCCACAGACAGCTTTGGTTGGGTTCCTTTCCATGCAGCAGTGAAAAAGCTGGCTATATCAGTATATATGTATATTCCAATCAAAATGTCAGTTTAGGACAGACTAAGAGAAAAAGATAATTACAACTACACTCAAAACAGGCTGGACACTGTCTAAATACTATAAATAAAGAATTTTCTTCACAACAAACCTATGAATTAGGTACACAGTTATTAATATCTGTATAAGATACATTAGACAATAACTGAATCACAGTAAAATGAAATGGCTTATATAAGATTCAAACCACACTGTCTGCTTCCATAGGCTGTGCTCATAGCCACCACATTGCTTTGTATGTATCATCTTGGGATAATACATGAGAAGAGCCTTATCTACAATTGATTCCCTCTTAAAGACTAACTTTAAGGTGCCATGATGCTTAAAACATAAATATTTACCACCTGATTCTTGAATATAATTTGCAAAATTTGGTTAGAAATTTCCGTTCACGCCCAAGATTATCACTTCACAAGTATACATGGTTATATTGGTTCACAGTTAATATCAGCAATAATATTTGGGGGGGTATAGTGCTACATGGTACATCATGCAATGACAGAGATAGTAAGGGAAAGAAAAAACAAGTTGATATAGGAATTACCTTGTTTAGCATATGTAAATATTTATGGAGAACATTATAAATATTACCTTGACAAAGTTGGAAATAGGTTAGTTCTTTTCAGCATTAATTTAACTTTGGGGTAACTGGATGAACACAATATCCAGACATTAAGTTCAAATACCTGTTTTGGTTTGTTTGGCTCTGCTAGAGGTTAAGCCTCACACATGCCAAATAAACTTTCCCAGTCTGAGCTACATCTTATACCCAGCACTAAAACATTTTTTATATATACTTAAAACAATATTAACTATGGAAGAATTTTATGAAAGAAAATAATTGTTGTTATAGCAAATTGAAGAATACAGATTCAGGAATCTGCAGTGGATAAAAATAAATGCTATCTGTATATAACCGATTTTATTATTATTTCCATCCTCATTATGAGGCATATGTTCCCTATAACGGAAGAATAACATAGGGAAAAAATGAAAGTTCAGAATATATGAAATTATAACTATTTGAATTTCTACCTCTTTCCCCTCTAAATCTTAGCAAATAGGATATTGTTTCTGTTGATTCCCAGTATTAGGCAGGCAAAGATTTTATAATACAGTAAACAGGACATTCCCATCTTTAAATGACATTTGAAATCAGGTTTTATTGAAGTTTAATTTCCCCCCAGAAGCCTTAACACACAGAACAAGAAAAAGAAAGAAGTAGTAAAACCTATATACTACTTATATTTTTAATATATTTATTATGAATAAGTATATATATTGTATGAGCAAATCTTTTGAATTTGTCCCCGTTTCCCTCCTCTGTGTCCTCTACCCAATGGGGTACTTCTTAGGTGCCGTGAGCATACTGAATCTATCTGTATGTTAGGGGTATATGAACTGCACCAGAGTTAGCCAGTTTTTCTTTCTCTTTTTTTTCTTTCCCCTTTGTGTATTGTTGCTGAGGGGGGCAATGTCTCTGGATATTCTCCCCCACCATGGCTCCTACATTCTTTCCACCCTCTCTTCTGCTCAGTGCCCTGAGTCATAGTGGGTGAGGTTTGAGTCTGCTTTTTTGTTGAGATCTTAAGTATCTCTGGACCTTTGACCTGGGTTATGTTGGGTATTATTGGTGTCTGTCTCCATTGACCTTTCATGGGTTATCAGACTTGCTGTGGTGATTGTTCTGCTTGTCTCATCACTTTCTCGTAGGTTTCATTTGGGCCCTCTGTGAAGGTAGGTGTGGTTTGTCTCCTGCCAGGTTGTCAGCCATCATCCCATATCTTGTTGATGGAATTGAGTTGTCCCTGGCTCTTTCAATGCCTTCTGAAAAATACAAATAAAATCACCCTCAGAGAATGAGGTCAATATAGGTTAAATGAGACAACATTGCTATTTTGGCTACCTCCTAAAAGGTGTAGCCTGTCTGTTGTTCTCTGGTAGTGGGAAATTCCCCTAGGAGCACAAGTACTTGGTCCCCATAGGATTATGCTGTGGATCAAGTAAAAAAAATACTCCACATATAAAACTTTTATGTGTCAAAAATGCATAACCACAGGGCATGGTGGCGCACGCCTTTAATCCCAGCACTCAGGAGGCAGAGGTAGGAGGATCACTGTGAGCTCAAGGCCACCCTGAGACTACATAGTGAATTCCAGGTCAGCCTGGACTAGAGTGAGACCCTACCTAGAAAAAAAAAGGCAGAACCTGTTTAATTTGTGTATTCTATTGGATTCATTGTGTAAAGAATGTGCTGCTCTTATGAAAATAGCCTAATGGGATTTTTAAAAAAATCCCTTCAAGGACTAATAGCAGCTATGTAATTGCTAGACATTTGTAGCAAACCTTTATGTGAAATGCACAAACCAGACAATTCTGTCTCTGGTTACTGTAGCTATATAGATTACAAGCCCTTTATATAAACTAAACTGGTACACCACAAGTAACATTTGTTTGCCTATTTTAAATAGCAGCACTGACATACCCGTAACATAAATTCTTAAAGGTACCTATCACTGTTTATTGGATGGGTTTTAAAATATCATGAATTGAGTAATGCACCTAGGATGTTCAACTTTTTAAACTTTCAGAGCCAAAAATGTGTGCAGAAAACCTGGCTCAGTTCTTTTTCAGAAGAATTTTAAAAAGGGATGCAGTCCACCAAGGCTTCGAAGGCATGACAGTAGGAACACAAGACAGGTGGTCACATTCACTCTGCAGTTAGGAAGCAGGTTATCATACTTCATGATCCACTCTCAGTGGCCCACTTTCTCAGCCATGGCTCTACTTTCTAAATGTTCCATAACCTTCCCAAACAGTGTCCAAACACACGAGCCAATGGGAGGCATTTCATATTCAGACCACAATATACTTTAAGAGAGTTAATTCATGACCACTAATATTGTAGTGATTAGTGTTATTCACATTTTACATACAGATTTTTAAAATGTGAATTTCATCATTTATGGAGTCTGTCACTGAAATCTTTTAGGTTTCTCTTAACCAGAGTAAGAAAAGAGAAGTTTTCCTCCATCTTTTAGCAACTTCTATCAATGGACATTATTTGTCAATAAGACTGTATTAAGGTTTTGGATAGTGATGAGGTCATGTTCAATACTGGCTGGGTGACTGTGTCACAAAGTCACACATATGAATACAACTTTACTTCTTCCTTTAATCATTTACCAATTATAGAAATATAAGCTGGACTTAAATCTTAGAAGGACAAATTACCACCTTATCTTCTTTTTCTATGATAGGTCATATAAGCCGAGTTTCAACCTTGTGTGAGAGAAGTAGGCCACAATATCTTGATCACATTTGTTTGTTCTCATGTGTCATCTGTGTAGTCCATTGTGTGGCTCTCAGTTGCCTATTTCTAACAATAACTGAGATAAGAGGGAGGCCAAAGTTGTCTCATTGCATCAGACAAAAGTAGTACAAACGTATATTAGTTGTTTTTAATTATAAAGTTAAAATTGATTTCAAAGATACACAACTGGAAGTTTGGCAGTTGGAAAATTTTCCCAAGTCTTATGATAGTAAAATGCTGACATACCAAGCTATGCATCTCTCCTCCAACATGATTCTTCCTCAAAAATGTTTGTCTAAGTTTCAATTTATCCACTTGAATATATGTGATGCTTTCAAAAGAAAAGCTGTTTTCTATTGATGAACATGGCATAGATACTAACCTAGCTTCAATTTTTTTTTTGTTTTGCCAGTCTAGTTTATAATCTTTATGCAGTTTCTGTCTGGGTGAACTGGTTCAGCCTATATCAACACACCAACCAGTGTACAAAGTGTTTTAGTGGTTTAGAGAGTCAATATTGATCCTCTTTAGTGTCTACTAAAGTCCCTGCCATTAAATGCACAAAACAGGCTATGATCTTGGGAAGTTCAGTTTAAAACAACATTTCCACTAATAGAAATGTTCCCAAATTGAAACTTTAATGTGTACCTATGAGTGTCTTTCTCAAATATTTGTCAAAGTTTAAGAAATTATTTCATAGCATTACTTTCAATCATCTTGTGCCCTCTCTTTGTCTTTTGTTCATGTCTCTTCTCCATTCTTGTAACAGTATTAGCTCCAGACACTTTGCATAGTTCATCATGCATTGAATGATGGTTGACACAGGGGAAGCAAACAATGGCCAATTGATGTAATGCACATTGATGACTTTCTCAAGAGAACTTAAATGTTTACATCACCCATTAATAATTTTAAAATTCATATTTGCTTATATATTTTGCCTCAACTCATTGAGTACTTTTTGTCTTCTAGACATAGTTCTAAGAATCAAGGTCAGAGCTGTAAGCAAATCCAAGAAAGATTTATACCCCATGAGAATTATATTCTAATGAATGACATAAGATTGCAAAACTGAGAAATTATTCCCTCAATAGCAAGTATACTATGTTTCATTACTTATGTATTAGATAATAAGGGATGCACAGTGAGATTCAGTATACAAGCTTTGTGATCCCTCACTTACTTGACTGGACATATATAAGAGATAAGAACTATTTTTTTTTTAGTTAGCCTCTTACAGAACCCATTCATTCGAATTTAAAAATATGCAGTCTGCAATTCATAGAGTGGATCCCACATTAGTAAAGTTAGTATTCATATGTAAATACAACCATGATGTTAACCTTTACTATTCTTATTCAACACTTCCTTTTGTGTGTCAGTTTTAAACTTGGTTTAGAAAATTCCTGGACTTGAAGTAAAACCGTTCACTTATTCTCAAATTTCCCAATTTCTATGAGATTGTAGTTTATAATTGTTGTCTTAAAAAGCCTAAAATATTAAACTATTTTCCAATAAAAAAACCTTTTTATTTCTTTATTATTTTGCCTTTATATAAGTGTGTAGTATGCAATTTAAAGTTTCTGTAGGGTGTCTTCCAATGTCATATTCCACCTTATTTACTGAATCAGGGTCTCTCACTTGAAATGTGATGACACTAATTCAGTTATTCAAACTAGCCAGCTTGCCCCATGTATCCTATGCTTCTGTTTCCTGAGTGATAAGACTTCAGTGGAACTGCCATGCTCTCCACGCATGCACATAGGTGCTGGGCATCAAAACTACAATCTTCAGTCTTGCTTGCCAAGCACTTTATCCAATGAACCATCTCCTTAGTTTGTACTTTTTATATTATCTTCTTTTTCTTCCATGGATATCTTCTTAAAACATTATCTTGAGTTGTGCTTTTTTCCATCTATTCCAGAAATGTTTTTTTTTCTTTATTGTCCATTATGAGTTACATTGTTTAGTGGGCCAACCATGAGTTGTTATACCCAATTCCCCGTTGCCCCCCTTCCCCATCCCCAGTCATGAACCTAATATGGTTTGGCCTCATGTTTGAACCATTCCCCTCCCCCCTTCCCTTACCCCACATTCATAACCTCTCAGTTCTTTCTACTAGTCTGCATAAAGAAAATGGTTGTCCTGGTTAAGGACCACATATGAGGGAGAGTATGCGGCGTTCAATTTTCTGTTCTTTTGAGTGTTCACTTAGTAAGATCTGCTCAAAGTCAGACCATTTTTCCCTAAATTTTGATGTGTCATTTTTCCTTACAGCTGAGTATAATTCCATCGTGTAAATATACCACAGTTTCTCTGTCCATTCCTCCATGGAAGGGCATTTGAGTTGATTCCAATTCTTGGCTATTATGAATTGAGCTGATATAAATATACATGTACAAAATTTTCTGCATCAAGATGTGGCATCTTGCGGGTAGATGCCTAGTAGAGAGATAGCTAGGTCCATTGGTGGTTCTATGTCCATTCTGTCGAGGAGTCTCCACACTACTTTCCATAATGGTTGAACAAGTTTGCAATCCCGCCAGCAGTGAATGAGGGTTCCTTTTTCCTCGCATCCTCGCCAGCAACAATTGTTGTTGGTTTTCTTTATGATTATCATTCTGAAAGGGGTAAGATGATATCTCATTGTGGTTTTGATTTGCATTTCCCTCATGCTTAAGGATACTGAGCACTTTCTTAAATGAGTCAAGGCCATTTGTGTTTCCTCCCCCATGAATTCTCTGTTGAGATCAAATACCCCATTTTGTGAGGGGGCATTTTGGGTTTTTGTTATTAATTTTTTTTAGTTCTCTGTAGGTTTTGGAAATTAGGCCTCTGTCTGAGTTGTAGCTGGCGAAAATCATTTCCCAGTTTAAAGGGGTCTACTGGCTCTGAGTATGGTTTGTTTGTCTGTACAGAAGCTTCTGAGCCTGATCAGGTCCCATTGGTTAAGTGTTTGTCGTATTTCCTGGGCTGTTGGAGATTTCCTCAGAAAATTTTTTCCCACTCCTATTTCTTGTAGAGTTCCTCCTATTTTTTCTTCCAGGGTGTTCATGGTTACCGGATTTATATTAAGGTCTCTGATCCATTTGGAGTTGATTTTTGTGCAAGGTGAAAGGAGTGGGTCTATTTACATTTTTTAACACGTGTTTATCCAATTCCTCCAGCACCATTTGTTGAAGATGCTATCTTTGGCCCAGCGTACATTGTTGGCCCCCTTGTCAAAGACCAAATAACTGAAGTTACTTCCATTTAAAGCTGGGTTTTCAATTCTGTTCCATTGATCTGTTTTTCTGTTTTTATGCCAGTTCCATACTGTTTTCCTTACTATGGCTTTGTTGTATGTTTTGAAGTCAGGCATGGTGATACCTCCTGAGTAGGATTTTTTACTTAGAACGGTTTTGGCTATCCGAGGTCTTTTGCCTTTCCAAATAAATTTAGAGATTATTTTTTCTGTGTCTGTGAAGAAAGAGGTTTGGATTTTTATCGGCATAGCATTGAATCTGTAAATCGCTTTGGGCAGGATTGCCATTTTTACTATATTGATTCTCCCTATCCATGAGCATGCAATATCTTTCCATCTTCTCACATCCTCCTCTATTTCCTTCTTGAGTGTTTCAATATTTTCCTTATATAAGTCCTTTACAACCTTGGTTAGTGATATTCCAAGGTATTTGATTTTCTTTGAGGCTATAGAAAATGGGACAGTCTCTGATGTCTTTTTCTATCTGCTTGTCTTCTGCATATAGAAAGGCTACTGATTTTTGTGTGTGAATTTTGTATCCTGCCACGTTGCTGAAGGCATTAATCAACTTCAAGAGGTTACTGATACTATTCTTTGGGTCTGATATATAAAGGATCATGTCATCTGCAAAGAGGGATAGTTTAATTTCTTCCTTTCCAATTTGTATTCCTTTTATGTCCTTCTCTTGTCTTATCGCTTGAGCTAGAACTTCAAGTACTATGTTAAAGAGGAGTGGTGAGAGTGGGCAGCCTTGTCTTGTTCCTGAGTTGAGTGGGAACTCCTTGAGTCGTTCCCCATTGAGAATGATCTGTGCTTTAGAAGTTTTGTAAATTGTCTTTATTAAGTTGAGGAATAGGTCATGTATGCCTATTCTTTCAAGAGCTTTGAACATGAAGAGGTGCTGAATTTTGTCAAAAGCCTTCTCCCCAGCTATTGAGATAACCATGTGGTTTTTGTGTTTGAGCCAATTAATGTGGTGTATCACATTTATCGACTTGCGTATGTTGACCCATCCCTGCATCTCTGGGATAAAGCCAACTTGGTCAGGGTGGATAATATTTTTGATGTAGTGTTTTATCCGTTTTGCTAGGACTTTTTGCTGGATTTTTGCATCTAAGGTCATCAGAGATATGGGTCTTTAGTTCTCTTTTCTTGTTGCATCTTTTCCTGGTTTGGGGATTAGGGCAATGGTAGCTTCATAGAAGGTGTTTGGTAGCCTTCCCTCATTTTCTATGCTTCTAAAAAGCTTCAGAAATAGTGTTTTTAGCTCTGTGATGAAGGCTTGGTAGAATTCAGGTGAGAAACCATCTGGTCCTGGGCTTTTCCTTTTGGGAAGGTTTTTGATTATATCTTCAATCTCAGCGGATGTGATAGGTCTATTTAATGCTTTTATCTGCTCTGGGTTAAGCTTTGGCAGTTGGTAGGTGTCCATTTCTTCCAGGTTCTCTAATTTTGTGGAGTAGAGGTTTTGGAAGTATGACCTGATGATTCTTCCAATGTCTTCAGGATCTGTTGTGATCTCACCATTGTCCTTACTGATTTTGTTGATTTGGGCTTTCTCATATCTTCGTTTGATTAGGTTCGCCAGGGGTTTGTTGATTTTATTAACTTTTTCAAAGAACCAACTCTTTGATTTATCTATTTTTTACTTGTTTTCTTTATTTCCAATTCATTAATCTCAGCTCTGATTTTAATTATTTCATTTCGTCTTGAGCTCCTCAGGTTAGCTTTTTCTATCTGTTCCAATGCTTTTAGGTTACACTATTGATTTGAGACCTCTCTGTCTTTGATATGAAGGCATTTAGCGCGATGAACTTTCCCCTCAGGACTACCTTTATTGTGTCCCATAAGTTCTGATATGATGTGTTATCGTCATCATTTAATACTAGGAAATTCTGAATTTCCTGCTTTATTTCTTGAATGGCCTAATCATTTTTTAGAAGCGAATTATTCAGGCGCCAATACTTTGTGTATTTTCTGGATCCTGTTCCACTGTTAACTCCTACCTGTAATGCACTATGTTCTGATATGATGCAAGGAACTACATCAATGTTCCTGAATTTGTTTAGGGAGGATTTGTAACATAAGATGTGATCAATTTTAGAAAAAGTCCCATTCGCTGCTGAGAAGAATGTATATTCTGTGTCTTTCAGGTAGAACGTTCTGTAAATATCTGTTATCCCCAGCTGGTCAATGGTGTCATTAAGCTTCGTTATGTCCCTGCTGATCTTCTGTTTAGTTGATCTGTCTAGAGCTGATAGAGGTGTATTAAAATCTCCTACGATGATGGAATTAGAGTCTATTTCTGCTTTTTTTTTTTGAGTAGGGTTTCCTTTACGAACTGTGTTGCACCTGAATTTGGTGCATATATGTTAATGATGGTGATATCTTCCTGCTGGATCATTCCTTTGATGAGTAAGAAGTGACCCTCCTATCCTTTTTAATTGATTTTGGTGTAAAGTCTATTTTGTCAGAGATTAATGTAGCCACACCTGCTTTCTTTTTACTTCCACATGCCTGATAAACTGTTTTCCATCCTTTTACTGTAAGAAGATTTCTGTCTTTAGAAATAAAGTGCGTTTCCTGAAGGCAGCAGATGGAGGGTTCCATTTTTCTGATTCACCCTGCAAGTCTGTGTCTTTTTATAGGGGAGTTAAGTCCATTAATATTCAGTGATAAAACTGTGAGGTTTGCTTTAAGCCCTCTCATGATGAAGGGTTATTGGTGGTTGTTGTTTTGTTTGCTGCTGTTATTAGCGCACTGACTGCAATTGTTGTGTCTGATCTCTGGTACTCTTCTGAGGTAGATTTCTTGTTTCTTCTGTGTGGGATATCTCTTGTAGGATCTTCTGAAATTTTGGCTTTGTGATCAAATAGTTGTAGAGCTGGTTTCCTTCATGGAACACTTTCACTTCTCCGTCAATCATGAGGGATAGCTTTGCTGGGTACAGTAGTCTAGTTTGAAAGCCATACTTCTTTAGGCCCTGAAAAGCATTATTCCAAGCCCTCTGGCTTTCATGGTTTCTAATGAGAAGTCTGAGGTAAGTCTGATGGATTTTCCTTTATAAATTATGGTTTGCTTTTCTCTAGCAGCTTTGAGTATTTTCTCTTTGCTTTCTATGTTAGGCATATTAATTAAAATGTGTCTTGGAGAATTCCTCTTCATATCCTGTCTGTTTGGAGTCCTCTGGGCCTCTTGAAAGTTGAGTGGGCTTTCTCTTGTTAGATATGGAAAGTTTTCTTGAATAATTCTGTTGAAAATATTTCCTATGCCCTTAGCCTGGGCTTCTTCTTCCTCTGGGATCCCCATGATTCTAATATTGGTCTTCTTTATTGTACCCCATAGATCCCTCAAGTTTTGCTCACTTGATTTCTTGAATTTATTGACACCTATGACATCCTTATTAATTCCTTCTGATTTGTCTTCTACTTCTGAAAATCTGTCCTCCAAATTATCAACTCTAGCACTGATTAATTCAAGGGAGGTTTTTAACATCTCCTTTTCATTATTTGTTTCTGCTATAATTTTGCTTATAGTCTCCAATTCTTTGGTGAGATCTAATATCCAATCTAATTTTGTTTTTGCTTGGGATTCCTGATAATCATTTTTAAGTTTTTTTAAGTCCTCGTCAAATTTAATCATTTGATTGTGTAGCTCCTCTCTTAGTTGATTAATCTTCAATTCACTTAATGTGTTTCTGAATTCACTCATATTTCTCTCCATTAAATTCAGTCTGGAGTCTATGCTTGAGTTAGATTACTTCATCTCATTCATATCTTTTCTCATAATTTCCATATCAGCCATTATCTGCTTCATATTTGCATTGCAATTGTGGTCAGGAGTCATATTGTTCTCTATTTGTGATTGTGTATGTGCTACCTCTACTCCTTTTCCACTTTCCTGTTCCATAAAGGGACTAGGGGCCCTGGGTTGGGGAGTTCCATCTTTGATTTCTTTGGGTTATTTTTCCTTTGATTTCTGAAATGTTTTATCTTTTTCCAGAAAGCTTTTGTGTGGGCAGCTGAGATGGAATTCAGCTATCTCTTAGTCACTTCCTACCAACAGTTGTTGGCCTCTGCAATCTTCAATGCCAAAGAGAATTTATTGATTTTTTTTTTACTCCACTAAAATTTATTAAGTGTGTTAGCTCTGGGTCTATGTGCTGAAGCCACAGTAGTATCAGGAAATATCCTCGCCCTAGTGGAACATGTTCTAGTGAAAGGGGACCTCAACAGATTAGGTCTTTTGATGACATATATGCTATATAGGATAATAAAATAGGGTGAGGTGAGAAAAGAGGGCTGAAACAAATATGTGAAAAAAAAGATTGTCAGGTGTTATTGATCCTTCTGTATCATCCATCCTCAATTCTACACTGATGAACATAAGTATTAAAATTACTAAAATATGTGCATTCTGGCAAAAGAAACAATTATATAAGGTTTAACTTCACAAGATGACATTTTCCACTGTATTTTCTGATATGCATGCTATTCCCCAGTTCATTGTTTGCTTTTACCACAAAGGGCAAGTCAAGTATTGCCTGTTGTCTACGGTCCACCTCCACAATGTTCTGCATTGCCTTCATTGACCTGCTCTTACAGCATACACTTTTACTTGAGAACTCCTTCATCAGTTTTTTTTAGAAAGATCTTTCAGCATTCACCGATAAAAATACAATATAAAAGTTAATTTAGTTCATCTTTTAAAAACTCCTACTAATCAGTAGAGTGCCTCTTAACTTCAAACCCCTAGACTTTAAGGTCTTCCTCCTTCAGTGGAAAAAATATATCACTGAATCATATTTCTTTATATTTTGAAATCTGGATTTCAGTGTTTATAAATTTCTTTCCTATTTGCTTCATTTGTTCTTAAGATACTTTCATTATAAGCCACTTCAGAACTTGATGGAGTTTTTTGTTCATATGTTTTTTTTGTCTGTTTGTTTTGGAGCAAATGCATTCACAACCCCATAGTGATTACCAATACCATCACAAGACCTGCACTGTTCTGAGTCAATAAACATTTTGACATAGTGGAAGAAAGAGGGCAATAGGAATAAGAGTACAAAAGATAGGAAGTATTACTGTGAAATAGTAGGGTTCTGGATGAAATGGGGCAGGGTAGAAGGGACATGATCAAATTACAGTATGTTCATATGAAAAAAAATTCCCAATAAAAATTTAAAAGTACTAATAATATGCTTTATTACTTTCAACCATAGAACTAAATTTGTTCTTTCTAATTTTTGTATATTCTGGGGAAATATAGGTTTTTGAACCAAAATTTCATGCATTTTCTTGCTCTTCTTTGTGTAGCAATGGATATTCCTTCAAAGATCTTCCATCTGCTAGGCAACTGTTTTACCACCTAGGTACATTGTCAGCCTTTTTAATATTTTAAATTTTTAGTATTTATTTTCAAGCAGAGAGAGAGGAGAGAGAAGCGCAAGCAGAGAGAGAGAGAATAGATTTGCCAAGGCTCTTTGCCACTGTCAAGGAACTCCAAATGCATGTGTAATGTTTGTGGATCTCACTCTATGGTGTACTGGGGAATCATACCTGGGTCCTCAGGCTTTGCAGGCAAGTACCTTTAATCACTGAGCCTTACATATTTCCAGCCCCATCAACCTTTAAAAAACAACCCTTTTATTTCCATAAATACAGACATTAAACCTCCAACAAATGCCTTCTTCTTTACAACTATTCTCTCTTCTACATGGATATCATCAATCTTACTCCTATTATGCATATGTAGGTAGGGTCCCCCACTGTGAGGTCATGAATGTCACACCCAGTTTGTGTTTGGAAGATGGTATTGTAAGCATTCCTCTCCTTCCTTTGGCTCTTACATTCCTTTTAAAACCTCTTCCACAATGGTCCCTAAGCCTTGGAGGGTATAATATACATGTCTCATGTAGTGCTTGTAGATGTTGTCCTCTCTCTCTGTTTTCTGTGGAAACTGAAGTGAGCCAGCCTCTTCAACCATGATGAAGCTTCCTCTGGAATCTCGAATCCTGAAATAAACCCTGTCTTCCCATAAAGTTTTTTTCTGGTCAAATATTTGTCCCTGCAATGAGAAGGTTACTGAAAACCTGTAATGTTTTGCTATGAGGTTCAGGAACCTCAGTGTCCAACAATAAGCTTTCTCACTCCTGCCACTGAAATTTTCTAGTAAAAATCTATGTCTTCTGAGTACAGCATTATCCACCTCCACAGGATACTTCTGGTCAAACTCTCATTTTTCCATATATATTTTTTAAGCTTGTGAAGCTGCACCTCATACTTACTGAAAAAGAGGACAAGAAGAAAGCTCCTCTAGTCATTCTCATGCACAATAGGTTTTAGGAATGAGTTTTACCTTAAATCTTTTAAAAATTGCTTAGCCACCAAGGCTGCTATAGTTTTTTTTTTTAATATATATTTATTGTCCATAATGAGTTACATTATTTAGTGGGCAAACAATGTGTTGTTATCCCGAATTCCCCAATTCCCCCCCTCCCCATCCCTGATCAGTTGTATATCTTCCTCCGTGGGCTGTCTATATTAGTCCTTGTGGCAAGGGATCCTGGATATCCTAGTACTCAGCCTGGTTCTCCTGGCCCAAGTGTGTTGTTACTGAGGGGTGCCATGCCTCTGGACAGTCTCCCCCACCACGGTTCTCACAATCTTTCCTCCCCCTCTTCCGCTCAGTTCCCTGAGTCCTGGTGGGTGATTAATAAGGCTGCTTTAATGTTGCAAGCTTAGGGGTCCTTGTGTCAAAAATCCTTGGTTTCTGTCTCAATGGCCTATCCTGTGTTGATTGAATGACTGTGGTTACAGTTTTAACACAGTTTTCTTTTACTAAAAATCATGTTGGAGGGATTGCGAGGGTAGGAATTTAATATGATTATCGTCTTTAGAGGTAAAATCTTTTAGGAGATGATTGTGAGTAGATTGGTAGAGCTCCAATTATTGAATGCTGGTGACTTTATAAGAAAAGCAGGAGAGACAAGAATAGACACATAAATATATATACCCTTTCTCACACAATGTGATGCCTTGTAGTTCCTTGGGACTCTGTTGCAAAGGAAGGCCATTACCACTTGATTCCAGACACAACTTGGATAAGACCAATGAGCCAAATTATAATTTCTTAACAACTTACCCAGTCTATGACAATTGAATTTGGAACAATCTTTTTCTCTCTGTGTATTTCTGTCATTCTCATGTGTAAACACTTGCATTCATCCATTCAGTCCACTTTGAATCATATATTAAATAATACCTTGACTATTAAATAAATATTTAAATATAGGATAATGTGTGTTTTTATTTCAGGCCATGGGAATACAGTAAAACCATAAGAAATACAGTAAAATAAGAATACAGTAAAATGATTGAGAAAAGCAATGTTTCTATGCATACATTCTGAGCTCTTTTGTGCACCACCATCCATTCCATGTACTATGGTACTCTACCTCTTTTTAATATGTATAATTTCCATGAGTGATAAATCTTTATACCACATAAATGTATCTATGTTGATAAATATCAGTTGTGTATCTCAAGACCACTTTTCTTTCCACTTATTCAGAGACTTATAGCCATCTTATTACTTTTTATTATTATGGAATTTGCATGTATTCAACTTAAATACTGTACCAGGCAATCATTGGACAAATTTTCCTTCTTCCCTACTCCTTGTTAATCAAATACACCATGCAAATTGTGCTTATTAAGTAATTTTCAAATTATTATTTCCATACTAGCAGTAGCTTACAGTAAGATACCATCACCATTTGTCTAAAACCAACTTTTCAAATTCATCATTTTATTATATATACTTACAAAGTAAATCATTATATCTTGTTATAGGTTAAGTGAAATACAGGTTTAAAAGAAAAGCCTTTATTTTGTCTTTTTTTCCATCCTCTGTGTTAACTTTTGTTTTAAGGCAAGTCTCTTAACTCATATTCATAAATACTTACTGATATTTAAAATTGTCCATATGCAGTCCATTTACAAAATAATATCCTCATAATGATCTCTTTTGTGTTGAAATAAATTACCTCCTTTCCTGCCTGGTTTCAGGATAATTATAGCATTAATCATATTTAATTACATTGTTATCTAGTACAGATCTCCATATAATGATAATTAATAGTCATTAACCTTTTCATATGGATTGTTAAAATAATGACCTCAATATCAAACAGTAGATGATAAATACAGTCACAATCTTCATTTTTCTTCTTTAAATATAAAGAGATGGAGAAATTCATATAATTTGCTGAGTGCCAGAGTGTATTAAAGCTTATATTAAGTTAACATTAAATTCACTTTTTTTCCAAGAACTATATGTGGTTTTGTTATTGCCAGTTTCCAAAAGTAAAAGGTAATGATCACAGAGATATACCCATGTTCAGTGACATCAATTTACATAGTAAAAACACCTTATATTGAAGACAGTTCTGCTTGAGGCTTTATATGTAAAACTGTGAAAAAATATAAATAAAAATATGGCTTAAATGGGTCCCTTCAGAATTCATACATTAGAAACTTAACCAGTCTTGTGTTTCTTACATTAATAATATTTAGAGAGTGAGTTTGGAAAATAAATTAGGATTAAATGCTGTCTTGATAGCATTAATAGATTTAAAAGAATAGAGAGACCTCAGCTAACATACTTGCTCTGCCTCACACCATAATGATTTCTACCATGACATAATGCAACAAGAAGGTATTTATAAAGTATTGCACCAGATAATGGTGCTTTGTTTTAGGGAATCCTAGGTTATAGAACCAGAAACCAATAAAGCTCTGGTCTTTATAAATTTTCCAGTCTCAGGTATTCAGTTATTGTCGTGTCCCAGCTTGACCAGCAAGAAAGGACACGACCACGAGTTCTTCTCTACAGCAGTTTATTCAGGAAACCTTGAGTTACAAATACTTTCTTTGTCTCTTCTCTTCTCAGGATGTACAGGAATTTTTAAGTCATACTACAACCTATCAGCATAACACATGTATATATTCATAATTGGTCCACATACACGGAAGTATGCCAGGCATTAAGCCATTTCCATACAAGGAGTTGTTTTTCCACTGGACATTCTCCTCCGTGGGGGTGGTGAGCATAAACCAGCGCCATCTTGTCAGCAGGCTCTAAACAAAGGAGAGGACTGTGTTCTGTAGTAGGTGGGAGTGACAGGACCCAGGCCCCGGGAAATGGGGCCAGGCCGGGCCGCACCGCCCCCTTACCTCACAGGAACGGCTCACTACAAGTTATAGCCACAGAAAAGATATTAAGACAATGACCACACTGCATTCTCAGTGAATACCATTTTGTAATTCTTTAAGATTGCTCCTTACTAGTCAGACATAAAGTAAAATATAACACTTTTACTATAGCTTTTTAAAAATTTATTCTTTGACAAATTCTATATACAATTATACTTTTTTATATCCTTCCTATTTTTCCTTAAGCCATTTCTCTTCTCCACACATACTACTATGTCACTCCCAGCAACCATTAATTACCAATAGCTCTTCAGGGATGGATAAGACTTATCAACATCTTCCCTATCTATTATGGAGTGGTCCCTGACCCTAACTTGTGCAAATCTTGTATAGACAACTATAGATGCTGTGATTTCCTTGTACAGAGGCCATTTCATATACAGACATGATAATTTATAGCCATTATTCCCACTCTCTAGTTCTTATAATCACCACTTCCATGAGCCTTGTTCAGAGCATAATGTAGATGTTTCACATAAGGCAGAGAACTCAGCAGTCACTTGTTTTTACCACATTGACCAGTTATCGGTCACTACATTAACGACAGTTCACTGCAAACAGCACTCCTTTCTTCCCAAAGTTGAGAGTAATACTAATATGTTAGTATAAAAATACTTCTATGGTAGTTTAACAACATGTATTTAGCAAACATAAACAAAACAAAAACAAAAAAAGAACCTTCATTCACTGCTGGTGGGATTGCAAACTTGTAAAATCACTATGGAAAGCAGTGTGGAGGCATCTGAATAAGATGGGTATAGAGATACCAATGGACCCAGCTAATCCTCTACTGGGCATCTACCCTCAAAATTCCTTGCTGAAGCACAGAGACATTTGCTCAACCATATTTATAAGACCTCAATTCATAAAAGCAAAGATTTAGAATCAACCCAAATGCCATCACTGGACAAATGGATATACACTATGGAATTCTACATGACTGAAAGGAAAAATGACATAATAAAATTTAAAGAAAAGTGGATGGAAAAAAAGAAAAAAAATGGATGGACTTGGAGCAGACCATTCTTAGCAAACTCACACAAGAACAGAGAGTGCTCTATATTCTTCTCATATGTAGTTCTTAATCAGGTTAAGCTTGAACATTAAGAAAACTTACCAGAGATCTGAGAGACCATAAAAGGGGATGAAAAGTATTGGGAGGGAGGGAAGGGAGGGTGGGGGGGACTTATACAATAAACTAAACAAATAAAGAATTGACATCATAAAACCCAAGTTTTCATAAAGTAAGCTCCTGAGGAAGCTGTGGTTACCACCAGGTAAGAAGGTCCATGAATAGAATGGGAAGAAGCCTAACCCCAAGAAAAATTACACAGGTCTATATCTCCCTGTCCCAGTTATTGGTTTCTTCCTACACTGAGCTGTTGATCAAAGAGACCCATAAGATCCCTAACATAAGACAGACTTTTGTCAAAGCTCTTGAATACCTGCCCCAGGCCTAAGATAAGACCCTAATGCTGAAGAAACTTCAGAGTGTCATCAAACAAAACCAAGAGATCCTGCTTGATCCACAATGGTAACCAGCTCCCAGATTGTAGCATGTGTAGTGCTGGAAGGTGTTACATGAGCTGCCAGGGGAAATTGGTCAATGATATTTTGAGAAAGCAGAGACCATTGATATACAATACAGACTGTTGTCACAAGAATGCTGAACACACTACTATATGGAAGAGACCAGCAAGTCAAGACATGCTCATCTGTGCAATAGTGGCACTAAATCTTGGAAGGTAATCAACACCTTATTGATTGGCTAAGAGAACTGCTTAGTGACAAGAAACCCTTAACTAACACTGAAATCCATGCCAAAATCTGATAAGGACCAAGAATCTAGTCTCCTAGGGGAAATTCCCACTACCAGAGAGCTACAGAGAGGCTACACCATTAGAATCTTTACAAAATAGCAATGTTTGTCTAATTTAACCTTTACTGATCTCACTCTCCAATGGAGATTCTGCTTGCATTTTTTTAGAAGGCAGTGAGAGAGTCAGGGGCAACCATATTCCATGAATAAGAAATGGGAAGATGGTTGTCATCCTGGCAGAAGATGATCCACTCCTGGCCTATCACATAGGGCACAAATTTAACCTATGAGAAAGTGATGAGATAAACATGAGACCAATCACCACAGCAAGTCAGATAAGCCATGAAAGGACAAGGGAGACAGACACTAACACAACCCCACGCAAAATTCCAGAGACAATTAGGTTCTCAACAATAAAGCAGACTTAAAACTCACCTACCATGACTTAGAGTATTGAGTGGAAGAGAGGGCAGAAAGAATGTAAGAGCCATGGTGGGGGAGAATATCCAGAGACATCTCCCCCTTCACAATGCACAAAGGGGCAAGAAAAAATTGGTTGCATCTGGTGAAGTTCATAACCCCTACCCTATGGACAGATCCAGTATTCACACTGAGGAGGGACCCCAGTAGGTAGGGGACAAAAGGTGGGAAATGGGGCACCCTCACAAAGTTTTGCTCATATAAGATATATAATTATTCATAATAAGGTATTAATAAAAAATAATCACAATGGTAGTATATTCCCCACTAGGGACTATGTCCTTCCAAATCATGGACTTTTGACCTAGATTATAGTAACAGACTCTTGTGGTGATGTCTCAAATCCAGTGAGAAAGTGGTTGGTTTCTGCCATACAGCTTATGTCACTATAGCACCAGTGACCACCTTTTGCCTAGTAGGTCAGTATTGTAGCATGCAGGGTTTAATTATAGGTTGTGCCATTAGTGACTGTTCTCCCCATAATGCTATATCGCACCTTCTGGAATTTTGGAAGCTAGCCAGTAGCTAGAATGTGTCTAGTTAAATTCCAGCTTGATTTCTATACATCTTGCAATTAGAGGGTATGGAGTCGTGTGCAGTATTTTCTTACTATTCATTTTTGGTGGGTAAACAAGAACAATAGCAATGCCTTGTATTGTTTTAGAGGCCTCTGCTGCTGCTCTGATAACTACTTGAAGGGAGGAATCCAATCTCATACATCTTGACTTCTAACATCACATTGTTTTATTATAGATTCTGATTTAATGATAAATGCCAAGCTCTACCATTTTTCTTGAAGTACAGTGATAGTCCAAGACGAATGCACATATTAGATTTTGGTAATTGAGAATCAAATGTTCAATGATTTAAAATGAGTGTATATTCAACAACAGAAGGCTCTAAAGCAAAAGTGTTTTAAAAATCATTTATAATTATGAAGCAGCAACTAAACAATGGGCCACTGAAAAAATTTCTATACTATTTCATTAGATACTCTCTCTCTACATATATATATATATATATATGATTATATATTTATTAGTATAAATAGCTAAATGAATTTTTATTTTAATATTCAAACATAGTGGTTGCCTCAGAAATCTACAAGGTCCAGAGGAATATGGCACATCATGGAAAAAGAAAGGAAAATGTATGAATGTCTTAAAACTATGCTGTAGGTAGAGATTTAAATAGTTATTGATACCAGGAAATGTTCCATTTCTGAACTTATTTTAAAAGGATGAGCAAGTACTTACTAGAAAAGTATTCAAAAGAAAACATTCCACATAGAATTATCTAATTAAAAATGTAGAAGTGAGAAACTTTTTGGGAAGTGATCATAGTATAGTTTTAGCTTGAATACAAAATGTACATAGGAAAATAAAAGGAAAGGAAACCTTCACAGAAAAGTGTCATAAAAATTGTTAACTCTCATAACCTTGAATTTTATATTAAATTTTTGTGTAGCAAATGTTGAATAGATAAGTCACATCGACCTATAACCACAGTCATTGAATCAACACAGGATAGGCCATTGAGACAGGAACCAAGGATTTTCGACACAAGGACCTCTAAGCTCGCAACATTAAAGCAGCCTTATTACTCA
>PVHP010021428.1:0-29459 GCA_004024765.1 Zapus hudsonius
ACGCATGTGAGACAACAGCTGGCCCGCAGTGATCTTAGACCCTGGGGACCGCTGGTCTCTAATGACCATACTATGCCCTAATCATTCCCATGTTTCAGAAGAACTCTTGGGCAGTGGGCTGGGCTGGGCTGAGAGAGAACAAGAGGCTAGAATACTTGGGTCCAATCAGTGGATGGCTAGAGTCACTTTCTACCAATAGCAAGAGCTGACTTACACATGTCTTCTGAGCCGGATAGGCTGGTTGAGCATAGGAACAATTATTACAAATTGGGGCTCCTCCTCTGAGAGTTCTGGCAACTACATACACCATAGATGGCCCAGGAGCTAAGGATGAGCAGAGTGTCAGCAAAACAAGGAACTTACAGGCAAGCTGGAGGAATCCTGCAAACCTATGTGGACTTGACAAGCTTGGAATTTTGTCTAGGCCTCAGCCTCCTGCCCCCTCACACACACCCCTTAGAAACAGATTGGAATTTCCTCTTCCCAACTTTGAACCTCAGCATTTGGCCCTGTCCTCTGGAAAGAACTAACAAAATCAAAGCACATTTAAGAGGACAAAAAAGTCACAAGCAGCCTGAGATGAGCTCCATTCTGGTATGTTCTATAAAGCTCAGATGCCTCCTTCTCACACAAAGGACCAGGAGGGAGTGTCATGGAGCAGGGTGGGAACATAATGTTTCACCTTTGGATGCCATTTGGGGCCAAACCTGATCCAGAGTAGGAGGAGAGAAAGGCAGGGAGTCAAGTTCCTCCCTCACCTCTCCGACCCCCTGTCCTCACTCACTGGACAGAAGTTTTGTCATGCTGTACCAACCATGACAGCTGTCACCTGGAAAATGGGCTTGCGATGGTTTGATCCAGGTGTCCCTCACAAATATATGCATTGTGAATGCTTGATTCCCAGCTGATGGCAGTTTTGGAATTGAAACCATCATGGAGCTTCCTCTCGAGTCTGTAAGCCAAAATAAACCCTTTCCTCCACAAGCTGCTTTTGGTCAGGTTCTTTGTCACAGCAACAAGAAAGATGATTTCAACTTGTGGGATTGATTGTTTCTGCTAGAACCCTGATTCTGTGGCTTTAGCCTTTGGGACTGATTTGCAGCAGGAATGTTGAAGGATTTGAAACCTTGGCCTCAGAGACATCTTGCAGTGCTTTAAGTACAGCTTGATGGACTATTCTGGTCAGAGTTGGAAAGACCCAAATGCGGTGAGAACTGTGGACTGTGAGGTTTGGCTTACAAGAGTGAGAAGGAACTTTGTTGGAACTGTGCTAGAAGCAGTTTGTGAGAGAGTCTTGCTGTGTTCAGCCTGCCTGTGTCCTGAGAACTCGTGCAGGGTTGCATTGTGTAGAAATGGACTGGTGAGAGCAGATGGAGATGGCACAGAAGGAGATGAAATCTTTGGGCCCAAACTTCTGCCTGTTCAGCTGCTACAGTTGGAGAGGTTACAACCATGGAGATTGGGCCAGGTGATCTGCGTTGGGACAGCAGGAAGAATGCGGACTCCTTGAAGTAAGGGGCCTGAATGCTGAAGGAGGTTTCCTGCTCTTCAGAGTTAGCTTTATCCCCTCTGGATTAACAAGTTGGTAACCCACCTGGTACTATGGAATATGACAAATGCAGGAAGAGAGGGTTTAGTTTATGGAAATGAGCATGGGCAGTGTGAAGCAGGCATGTCGGATTGCCTGTGTTGAAGCCCAGTGGAGCCATGAGATGAACCGTCGGTTGCAGTGGAGACCCAGTGAAATGCCAGGACTATGGGATGGCTGCCAAGGGAGCTGCCAGCACTGGATGAAGTTTTCCCAGACTGAGATAGCCTAGCAGGAGGGGTGGAATTTGTACTCCAGAGACCAGTCACTGGTTATTATCAGGCTTGGAGTTAGAATTTAATGTTTGCCCTGTTTGTTTTAAATCTTGTATTGGTTCAATTTGTCTTTACAATGCCCAATGCCTTCTTTTTTGCAGTGTGAATGTTCTGTGCCATAATGGGTTTTGTTTTTGGTATTATGGCTCAGTTGAAAGGTAAGTTTGAATATCATCAGGATTGTTAAAAGCTGTGGGGACTTTTGGAGTTGAGCTGAATACATTGCATTTTACATCATATATTAGTTTGTGGGCGCCAGGGGCGGATTGTGATGGTTTGATCCAGGTGTCCCCCACACACATGTGTTTGAATGATTGATCCTCAGCTGATGGCAGTTTGGGTATTAGAACCTCGTTGTAGCAGTGTTGTTGGGGGCGGGCTTTTGGGGGTTATAAGCCAGCATCTCCTTGCCAGCGTTTGGCACACCTTCCTGCTGCTGTTTGCAGTGCTGTGGTGGAGGTGATGTCCACCCTCTGCTCATGCCATCGTTTTCCCTGCCAGGATGGAGCTTCCCTCGAGTCCATAAGCCAAATTAAACCCATTCCTCCACAAGCCACTTTTGGATGAGTTCTTTGTTGCAGCAATGAGAAGAATGACTACAACAGAGCTAAATCAGGGTTTGTCTCCCAGTTTCTTTTTACCTGCTGGCCTGAGGGGTCTAGTGGCTTTATTTCTAGGTAAAACACACAACTGTGTTTCTCCAGGGTGACAGAAAGAGAGAAGGGATTTGCAGGGATTCCGTCAAGATATTGACTCAGGCTCGTCCTTAGGGGTCTAGGGTGGAAACAGCCCCAGTGGTTAAGTGATCATAGAACTGAGGCCATGCTGACCACGGCTGGTAGATTCTACAGTGGGCTTCCCAATGCCTGTCAATGATCGCCTGTTACAAGCACATGTGTGCATCCATGTGCGTGCACATACATAATTAATTAATACCAACCCCTTGTTTAGGTGTCTGCATAAAATAAAACGCGTTTCCTGCTTTTATTTCATGCCGCGATGTCTCCAGTGCCACCCTCATATCCATACTGTGAGAGACGAGTGTTTCTCCCTTGCATGTTCCAGAAATTAACTGACAGATGCACACATTGCTTCTCTGTGCCCCTCCTGACTTTTCAGTCCTGTCTGCTCTCCTCTCCTTCTTCCTCATTTTCACTCCTTTGTTTCTCAGCTGCAAGTCTCTCTCTCCCTCCTCCCCATACTCACCTTTCTGGCTCCTTGCTTCCTCTGCTTTCTTCTTGGGGGCTCCTTGTTCCTTTTTAATTCCTTTTTTTCCCCCTGGCTTCTCTCTGGTCTCCACTTTCCCTTTCTCATCCAGAAGTCCCTGTGTCCCAAGGTCAACAAGGAACTCTGCACTCACAAGGGTTCTCTTGGCTTTAATTAGGGTCCTTTCAGAAACCCTGACCCTGGAGAAAGCCCAGCACTCAAACCGCCAATTTCCTTTACCCTGTCTTATCGCCTGCCTCCTCCATGCCTTTAAGAGCAAAAACACCAATAAAAGAGATTGAGAATGGACCAGCGCAAGAGAAAAGGACTAAGGCAGCTCAGCTCTTCTTCTTCCCTCTCACAGATAAAACTCTGAAAGGGACACTGACACCCCAAGATCGTGGAGCCAGCCAGAGGGGAGCTGATGTTAGTTAGACTTGGGCTCCACAGTCTCCCTCCCCTCTGCAGCCCCAGGATCTGGCTACAGAGGAGAAGCCAAGCATTTGGGGGGAACACCTCCAGGACCAGACTCCTTAGCAAGAAGTGCTGACATTTTTCCAGACGTGCCCCAAGGCATCTTGGGAAGAAGCTCCAACGTTAAATAGGAACAAATGGTGAACTTGGTAATTGCACACACTCTTATTTTCTTAACAAACCAACTGGATCTCGTTAAGGGAGGCTCCTGAATGTAGACAGAAAGAACCTTGTCGTCACCCGTTAAATATGTCTAATTTTACACACTGTCATGTAGCATTCCATCCAGCTGGCTCTGCCTGGAGAAGGAGTGAATGATAGCAGCTTGGCCTGTTTCTCAGCACGTAGGTATTTTTCATGGGGGTGCGGGCCTGGGGGCTGGAGGCTGGGGGAGGCTGCTTTAATTGCCTCATGTTGGTCATATTGCATACCTGACATCTGGGCAGACTTGCAATGTATCTAAAACAGAGACCATCAGCCTAATGTTAATGTGGCAATTTGTCTTACCTGAAGAGTCCTTTCGCCTCTCCAGGCCTCAGTTTCCCCAATTGCAAAGTGAGAACCGCTTAGGGTCTCCAAGGACCTTTCCATGGCTAAGCTTTGTTGTGGCTCAGACTTATTCTACCCTTGCCAAGACCTTAATTGCATCAAAACCCTGAGCAGAATCTGGTTTTTGTTAGGTCTTTTGCTTACAGAACCATCTCCAAATCAAGATCCTTCCCAAGGCTTTTTAATAACCCTAAACCTTAAAGAAAAATGAAAATTAAAATATGGAACCACTGGGTGCACTCAGCTCTCCGTAATGAAATGTCCATGGAGGACATGCATCCGGTTCAAGGACTTGATACAAAGTTATCATAACTTAACAGTCATAAGCTAATAGTCAAATGGAATTAATAACAGGAATGTGGCCATTTAAGCACTGAGATGGCCCCGTGTCGTGGAATTTTTGCAGCTAAACCCTCTTGAGTTTCTGTAAGCTAATAGCAATTAGCTCCTGAGTTAATGGCAGCTGCGGTCATAATGAGATTGGAATTGATCATTTAGAAGCAGGCTCCCAGAAGCTGATCTGACGAGGCGTTTCAGCTGCAAAGCATTGCTGTGACCCCTTCTCCATCATGACCCCATCTTCTTTAAGGCTCTCTGGGCTCAGCACGCATGCTCCTACCCCATGCTGCAGGCGTTCTGCATGGCTGGGGACAGAAGCTTCAAGGTGGCCTGCGCACCCTGCAAACCATAGATCCTGAGCCTATGAGGGCCAGATTCCATGGGGTTCTTCCAACACTTCCAACCTCCTGGCAGCTCCCTCCTCTTGGCTGCAGCTTCTAATCCTCACCTCACTACTCTCTGATTTGAATTAGGCCCCCCTCAGTCTCATTCTCCTCAGCTGTAAAGTGGAGAGCATATTACCTGTCTCTTACAGGAAAGGGGTAATAAGAAAGTCTATGCAAGTCTCGTGTCCATAAGCAATACATGTCTCTCAGTATCACTTAACTTTTCTGGCTAACAATCCCGTCTTTAAATGACCATCATTAAAAATCATTTTACTTATTAATTTTCAAGGAGAGAGAGATTGGGCACTTTAGGACCTTTTGCTGCTGCTACAAACTAACATACACCACTTTGTATATCTGGATTAGCATGCTCTACGTGGGTACTGGGGAAACAAACCCAGGCCATCAGGCTTTGAAAGCAAACATCTTTAACTGCTAAGCCATTTCTCCAGCCCACAATGACCATCATTTTGTTGACCTCACAGTTGCATGGGCTAGTTGTGTGTGTGTGTGTGTGTGTGTGTGTGTGTGTGTGTGTGTGTGTGTTTTCTGTTTTAGCTGGTTTCTCTGGGCACACTCATGCCTCTGCAGTTGGTTAATGTGTGGACTGGGAGCATGCTCCATTCATGCTGCTGGTTGTCAGGATGTCAGCCTAAGACATGGGACTAACTTCCACCTGCGAATCATATCCTCCAGCAGGCTAGCCTGGGCTTACTCACATGATGGCTCCCAGGACCATCCAGCACAGGAAGGGAAGTCCCAGTGTGTAAGCGTGTCATGCCATGTTACACTTGCTGCCATCCCATTGGCCAAGGAAAGTCACATGGCCAAGCCTAGCTCTCCCTTGATAGAAAAGATTCAAGGACCCTGTGATCATCTTTCCAACCTGTTACAACTGACTTTCCTCATCTGAGACACAGAAAGCATTTCAGAAGTGATTACCGATTGATAAAGAATGAACTAGGGCTGAAAAGATGGCTTAGTAGTTAAGGCGTTTGCCTGCAATGCAAAAGGACCTGAGTTTGAGTCCCCAGTGCCCTTGTATAGCCAGATGCACAAGAGGGCCCATGTGTCTGGAGTTCGTTTACAGTGCCTGGAGGCCCTGGTGTGCCCATATTCTCATTCTCTCTCTCTTTCTCTCTCTCTTTCTCTCTCTCTCTCTCTTTCTCTCAAATAAATAAAACATTTTTTTAAAATGAATCATAGAAAACAGTCTTCTATAGTAAAAAGTGAAATGGAGTCTCCAAGATGTGACATCCCTACAGTTGATGGAGGAAGGACAGACACCAGCCTCCTTGCTGTCATGCAGCCGAAGGAAACACCAGACAGTGGAAATACAAACACCCTTCCAAAAGCACAAGGCACTCCAGAACTTTGAGATCTTTCTTGGCATGTTCTTTATATCCCCACATTTCAAGGAATCAAGGCAGTCTCCTCCATTGAGGTAGTGTGGTCTAGAAGCAGTTGACTGCCTAACCTATCTCCAAGCAGGCCTGGGGCTGGGGAAGGGATGTCAAGAAAGCTTGGCATGTCCCTCTGTCTTTGGCTCTTCCTGGAAATTCAGTGCATGAGTCAATATGTAGATAATGCTTGGGCCAGGGCTGCATTGTCTCAGCAAAGGTGATTAAATTACTCAGGAATCAATTCCAGAGCTGTTTTCCTTTCTTATTTAAAGAACACAAACTATTTTCTCCTGAGGACAAAAATCAATATTTGAGTAAAAATTGGGCTTCATACCATCCCAATCAGAAGCCCCAAACAAGTTTCAGGGCTGAATGAAATGTGGGGAGAATTAAGGCAAATGCAAACTCCACCTTCCTATTTGGAGAAGGCAGCAGGAGGAAATTGGAAGAACCAAGCTCCCTTACCTCTGTGTTTACCTGCAGGTTCTCTCTCTCTCTCTCTCTCTCTCTCTCTCTCTCTCTCTCTCTCTCTCTCTCTCTCTCTCTCTCTCTCTCCTCTCTCTCTCTCTCTTTCTCTATCTCTCTCTCTCCATATGTGATGGTAGATTTCATCTGCCAGGTCTCAGGGACCATCTTTGTTGACCACACTCAACCTCCTGCCATGCTGGGTGTGTTAGTCAGCACAGTTAAAGTTATGCTGCAATAACAAATAACTCCAGTGATTACAGCAGCAAAAGCTTACTTCTCACTCATTCTACATCTTTTCTGGTCAGCCACAGTTGTGCTCTGTACCATCCACATCCCATCATAGGGCTGAAAGAGTAGCATCTCTCTGGGACACTGCTGGTCTCACGAATCAGAGGAAACAGAGTAGAAGTCAAGAGCTCTCTGTGCTTCTGTTCAGAAGCCATACACTTCAGTTCTGCTCACATTTTGTTGGCCTAATCGAATCAAATGACCAAGCCTAATGGGGTAGTGAGGAATAATCTTCCCTGGAAAAGATCAGTGAATATTTTTAAACAATCACATAATCTAACACATATGGCCTCTGCTTGGCCCTGTTTCATGCTGGTGTTTAGACAAGGGTGTGAGTTCTCCGAGGCTGGGCTGCACTGGGAGGAGAATGAGGCTCAGGGGCACTGTTGGGGGATGTGGGGGGCCCACTGGCTCTGAATCTGTTGACTTCAGTCTCCAGTAGAGGAAATTTTAACAGGCACTTATGTGAAGCCATTTGCTCATGAACTACATAACTTTCCAGACGTTCCATCTTGAAGCAGCCCCAGGAATTGTTGGAGGAAAGCCAGAAACCTGGGCTGTCTGGACCTATTCTAAAGAACAATAATGTCCCCTTCTCCAAAGGTCCCACAGGGTGGGGGGCCTGCATGCTGGTTGAAAAAAAAACTGTGACGGGACCAAGTTTCTCCAAGGACCATGGTATACCCCACATCCTCTGAAATTCAGACTCCGAGTCCTACATGGTACACATCAGACAGCCTTGAACCCAGAGGAGGAGACCCCTCATCTCAGTTCAGCTTCTTCAACTTGACAGCCAGTGGTCTCTGATCATCACTTATGGCTCTGTGCCTCATCGTTTGCATGGCCATGGGACTGACAGCCTTGGAGATGCCTTCAGTTACCAAGAGATGCAATATTACGTGCACAACCTTGAAAAGGAGCTATCCTGTGCTCCCTAGGAGTCTGATAAAGATGATGCATCTCAAGTCCATGGTCACCCCATGTCTCAGGAGGACTTGTAGAGGGGGAAGACTTCATCTCCAAGATCATTGCTAATGGGTGGTCGTAGGACAAAAAGAAGATGTGTCCAAAAGGATACAGAGATTTTAGCTCACACAGGGAATGTCTTTTTAAAGAGTGAGGAGAGAGACTCCCTTATGGAGAGATGCAGCAAAAACACACAATGAGTCCCCACCCTAGAGAAGGAATTGATGTCTGCCTCCCGAGGGTGCTGTGGACATGGAATTTGGGGAAGCCCAAGAATCAAAGGCCTTTAGACTTGACCAGTTGTCCTAATGGCACACATTAGGACAATTTCATGGGTGACATCATGACAACGCATGTGACCTTCAGAGTAGCATAAGTCTTACTTGACCTCGTGTTGGGTCAGTAGAGGAGGAGGTCATCCACCTGCAATCCAAAAAAAGTTGTGCTGCAATCCAAACCTTGGTCCACTGCCATTTCTTGCAGGACTCACAGATGAGGCATCACCCTTAGGGCTGGCAGCCCTCGACCTGAGGAGACAGGACATATCTCTTGAGTTCTGTCTAAGGACGCGAGAGCTTCTTAGAATAGCTTGATGTCTAAGGAACATGGCACACAGATGTCTGAGGCACTGGATGTCCCCAGGAGGAAAGACAGTGGCAGCCCTGTGTGTTTATGGGCAGGACAAGGTATCATTGATGAATGGATCATGTAGCCAGCCATGGATATACTGAGTGTACAGACCACTTTCTTGTGCTTAGAGCAATGCATTTTTATCCATCCACACTTCCTATATCTTCTTTCTCGTATTGAAAATGGCCATGGCATTCTCCAAGGCTGTGAGGCTCGCGTTATTTTCAAGTTCTCCTGACGGTCCAATGAGGCAGCCAGGCTCTCTTCTCTGGACAGGAATCATCTGCAGCTCAAGAGAGTGAGAGGTACAGCACTCATCGACTCTGGTCCTGCACAAGGCCTGAAGCATGGACCTCCCTGACTCCGGAGGCCTGGGAGAGACTGTTGGCCCTGCTGGGGAGTGTGCTAAACCACAGGTCCAGGCAGCCATTCTTATCCCAGACGCACTGCCCATGCCTGGCCACAGGTGGCACTGTCTGCCATATGTCAGAGGAAGAAGACAGGCTAGCCTCTGGTTTATGGGAAACACTTAGGACCCCCTATCATGCACACTTATCATGCTGACTGATGCTCATCTCCTGCTGGGATCAGCCTGCCCTGCTTGGGTCTAGTCCAGGTTTAGATCTGCTCTGAGGGATGGCCTTTCCAAACGATCTGCGATGGAAGACATGTGAGGCACCCATCGACTTGCCCAAGCACTTCTTAGGAGTCAAGCATGGCGTAGACACACTGGTGTATTTTGCCTGACTCTCGTAGTATATTTGGGAAGAGGCACGCTTGCTATCCATCTTAGACTCAAAAAGCTTGCTCAGGGCTGTGTGGGGATCAATGAGCAATGGCCCCTCTATAAGTAGGGCAGCAAGTTCAGCCATTCCTCTGCAGAGCTACCAGGACTACTCTGAGACCCTAGTGGGGTACCAAGTTCATCAGGCTCTTCTGTGGGGCCTTCAGGGCTAGCCTGAGACACTGGACCCAGCACACACCTGCCACTGGGAGGGAGAGGCCTGAATCCCATGTGCAATTAGCTACCTGGGTAATCCCCACACAAGTGAGGTCTGGGAACATCTACGCCTTAGGTGAGGCCTGAATCCCATGTGCAATTAGCTACCTGGGTAATCCCCACACAAGTGAGGTCTGGGAACATCTACGCCTTAGGTCCTCTGCCAGGCTGGCCTGTCCTGGTCCACTGGGAAGGGACCTGCTGTGATAAACATGGTCTCTCTTACTGCAGGGTTTGAGGAAATGGAGAAAGGCCCAAGTAGTGTGGTTCCTCCCGATAATAGAGGTCTATGATCAGGAAGATGGAAAACAGGAGAAGTTTTCTTCTACTCAACCATCTGATTTGCTGTGTGGGCTTGAATGAGCCCTTCAGGTTGTATTCAAGGTGTTTCTCCACCTATAAAATTAAGTGAGAAGGGTCTGAAGAGATGGATCAGTGGCCAAGGTGCTTGCCTGCAAAGCCTAATGACCCTGATTTGATTCCCCAGTACCCAGGTAAAGCCAGATGCACAAAGTGGCACATGGCACATGCATCTGGAGTTCATTTGCAGTAGCTGGAGGCCCTGGTGCACCAATTCCCTCTGTCTTTCTTCTCTTTATCTCTCTCTCTCTCTCTCTCTCTCTCTCTCTCTCTCTCTCTCTCTCTCTCTCTCTCTCTCTCTCCCCTCTCTCTCTCTGCTTAAAAATAAAAAAAATTAAATCTTGGGCTGGAGAGATGGCTAAATGGTTAAGGCACTTGCCTGCAATGTCTAGCTACCCCGATTCGATTTCCCAGTACCCACATAAAGCCAGATGCACAAAGTGGTGCATGCATCTGGAGGTCATTTACGATGGCTAGAGACCCTGGTGTACCCATTTGCTCTTTCTCTGCAAATAAATAAATAAATAAATAAATAAATAAATAAATATTTTAATAAAATGTTAAATCTTTTAAAAGGTCAGTTTGAAGGACTTTAGGCTGGCATATCCCTCAGCTTGAAATCCTGCGTATATTCTCTGTGACCCCAGCATAAGAAGGAAGGACTCAGGAGCGGTGAGAAGGGCCCTGGAAAGAAATGAATGTCTCCGGCTCCACTCAGTCTCCAGTGGAGGCTCCACCTGTCCGAAACCCCAGCTTTGAGATGATGACATCCATGACTCCCCATGGGCCGTGTGGGAACACTTTATGGATCTGTACTTGAGGTCCAGACACCCTGAGAGGAAGGCTTCATCCTCACCTTTGAACGTGGAGAAAACAGCTCGGTGAGTGTGAAAGGTCCACCCAGGGACTCACAGCTCAGAAGTGGAGGAGCCGGGGTTAAAGATGGGGTGGCGAGGGGGCCAGGCTGCCAGGTCCCTGCCAGGGCTTCAGAGGTTCAACCTCACGTTTATTGTTGACAGCCTTCCTCTGAGTGTGGGCTTGCTGCTAAGCTCAAAATCTCTCTCCCTTTCTCTCCTCCCCCTCCTTCCTTTCCTCCACACTCCCCCTTTGCTTAAGAGCCTGACATGAATCAGGAGAGGGAGGGAGAGGCTCAAAATAAACAAGAGATGGATTGGGCAGAGGGCTTCCAGTGGAATCATTCTGCAAAGCTGTCTTTTCCCTTCGCCTTTTACTGCGAGCTGCCCCTCTTAGGAGCTTCAAAGAAAACCCAGCTCCCAAGCAGGATCTTTCGCCGAGCCAAAAGCCATTTATCTGGAATATTAATATGCCAGCAGCTGCCTGTGACAGTGCCTGCCGCAGATCACACACTCCCAGCCAGGATCTCTCCTGGGAAGGCTCCCTGAAGCTAATGGCCCCCCTGGGGCACATTCTAGTTACCTTTTGTTTGTCTTTCCCAGAGTTTCCTGTAGATTGCCTAGCCAAGCAAGCCCCAGACCTGGGAACTCTAGGGCAGACCCCAGGTGATTGGTCCTCTCTCTCAGAGAACTATGCTTGGGAGAGAAGAATTTGACCTTCAAGAGTCAGTGCGCATACTGCTGCAGATGGGGTCCGTCTTGCTAAACCCTCATCGTGAGTTGAAAATACTGTAACTCAAACATGCATTTAATGCCCTGAGCCACCAAACACCCTAGCTTAATTCCACCTACTTTAAACCAAAATCTATTAGTCTAAAGTATCTGTGAGAGAGTGTTCTATCCGATATTGCTAGCCCAGGAAAAGGCCAATGAGTCCAAATTGAAAGTACGGTTTCTAAAGAATGCTTCTGGTTGTTGTACCCTTGTGCAATTGGGAAACTATGACTCTCTCAGAAGACAAATCATGTGAGTTGAGGACTAACTGCATCCCTAACACTAACACTAAGAGTCAGGCTGGGACCCCACATCAAGAAGTAAACACAGTGAAAAAGTTAGAGACAGCTGTAGCCACATATACATATACCTACCTACCTACACACACACACACACACACACACACACACACACACACACAAACACACAGCTCAACCAGCTACAGACACTCCTGGACATTAAACTCCTCTGTTCATTGAGCTGGTTGATCCTGATGCTTCCAGTCTATAGTGATTTAGGAGGAGTTCATTCTAAGCTTTTGAGCTCCCCATGGGAGAGGTAACCAATTTTACACAGTGAATTTAAGAAACTCACCCAAAGTCATAAGGTCACTGTGATGGTCAATCTCTCGTCAACTTGGTTGAATGTAGAATTACCTAGGAGATAAATCTCTGGGCATGTCTATGATGGGGTTTCTAGAATAGGTAAACTGAGCTGGGAACACCCACTCTATTTCCTACCTGTGAACTGGGGGCATCTTTGGACTGAATAAAAAGGAGAAAGTGAGCGGAGCTGAGCAGAGCTGAACAGAGCACCAGGACCCATCACTCCCCACTTCCTGACTGTGGACGCAGTGTGCCCAGCTACCTCCTGTTCCTACCACAGTGATTTCCTGCCATGATGGACTGTATTCCCTGGGCTCAGGTCCTCAAGTTTGTGTGTCAAGCATTTGATCCACTGAGCCATCATCTCTCAAGCTCTTAAAGCTCTTTTCTTTATAAGTACCCAGGTCTTTCATTAAGGGGACAGAAAAGGGATTACCACAACCTCCCTGCTTCCATCTATGAAAGGTATGCGTACCTTTGAGACTGCATAGGTGTGGCCGTGGTGCTCCTTCCATAAAGGAAAGAAGAGTGACCACTTGGGCCAACGGAGGGTAGAGGTGGGCTCTATTTCTGAAGTCTGATGAGCCCTGTGCTGCTCGGTCACAGGTTGGGTGCTAGGAGAACCCAGGAGAGGGAGAGAGGAGCCCTGGTCTCAAGGCGCTCTCTCAGTAGAGTGGAGGGCCATTGCCCACAGCTTGGAAGAGAATGACTGCTTCAGAGGCAGGAGCTCAGTGTTGGGAGGATGGGACATCACTTCCTACTATGCATCAAGGAGCTATGTCAGTAGACTAATGGGGTCCAGGAGGAAATGGTTTCCCTTCCCGTCTAATCCAATCACACTGCTTTTCGGAGCCAATGAGTGCAGGGCTCAGCAAGAAGTAAGATATGTACATTACGAGCCAGTTGCCGAGCTTGGACAGCACAGAGACTCATGTTCTTGCCAGCCACGGAGAGCACCAAGGAGAACATCAGAACAATAGAGAATCCCCGATAGGCCTCCTCCATCCTAGACAACAGCAGAAGGACTTCAGAATCAGTGGGGTGTTCTCAAGAAAAGACTACTGGACTTCCCAAACCCTGGGGAGGTTGGGGGAGCTGAGCAGGCAGGCTGTGGCTGAGAGGTAGAGGGAAGACAGAGGGGTTTTCTTAGGGGAGGGTCTTCAGAAAGGGTCTGACAATCTGCCAGCTGCATCTGTCATCAGGAGAGCTGACTGGGACTCAAGAGTCTACTCCCAAGTGACTCACCTCATAGTTGGTGGCAGAAGGCCCCAGTTCCCTGCTAACTAGTGGCAGGAAGCCCTCATGGCTCCTTGTGTCACCTGATAGACAAGTTCTTTCTGCATAGCCAGTGAGCCTGAAGAGACAGCAAGGGGAAGCCACGGTCTTCCAGGGCTGACTTATAGAAGCCACTTGTAGACTCTTTTTCTGCTTCTGCTTTGTAAGAATTAAATCACCCAACGCAAGGGAGGTGGAGACTAAGATCATTCTCATGAAATAAGGAATAGCAAAGAATGTTTAATTTTTGTTTAATACCAAAGGAGAATTCTGATTTTTTTTTTTTAAGTCAGAAGAGAGGACTGGGGAGATGGCCTAGTAGGTGAAGTGCTTCCCACACAAGCTAGAATTCAGATCCCCAGTTTCGATGTAAAAGCCAGGGTTAGTGACACATGCCTATAATCTCAGTGCTGGGGAGATAGAGACAGGAGGAAACCCACTGGCTAGCTAGTTGTAGTAGACAGTTCCACGATGCTGGGACAAATATCCAACCAAACACAATTTAGGGGAGGAATGGGATTTATTTCTGTTTATAGATCCAAGGGGAAGTTCCATCAATGGCAGAAGAAGCCAGCTCCCTTTCACAGATCCAAGCAGAGAGAAACAACCAAGCAGCCAGCAAATACCAAAAGCAGCAAGCAGGCATCCACCAAGCTTAGACCTCTCTGCGTACCTTTGGGCTGGAATTCAGATCCCTGAACCACAGGCACTAACTACCACACTAATCAATTCTGTGAGTTCCAGGTTCAGTGAGGGACCCTGTCTCAAAAAATAAGGTGGAAAACAGACAGTTGAGTGCCTCTATGGGCACTCACACATGCATGCATGTGCACACACACATACCACACACATATATACATATTAAAAAGTAAACTGAAATAATGAGAGAGAGAGAGTTCATAGCCATGAATATATATGTGTGTGTGTGTGTGTGTGTGTGTGTACATGTATGTGATTAAATTTAAGTGGATAACTACAGAGCATCTTGGGATGTGTAATGAATGTACTAAGTAAAGAGATCCTGAATAAGAAATGACATGTATGAGAGGAAAAATCTAATAACACTGTGGAACCAATTATAATAAAAACTATTTTGGGGAAAAACACTAAAACTAGGATTTGGAGAGCAGAGAAGGTACAAGTAAAGTGGATTCAAAAGCTGCAGTATATTGGGGGTGGGGAGAAAGCAATATGAGAAACATTTGGCATTTTGTTTTCATGTTGTAGAGAAGCCTGTGCTTAATTACAGTGGGTCAGGGGAGCAGAAGGAAGCCATTAGTGGGATAGTAAGAGAGAATAAAAAGTGGGAAACAGAAAGAAGAAGAATCAGAATGGAGTAAGTAGTAAACATCAAGTTAGCTGTAAGGATGAAAATTGTATAAATTGTATAAATCTGTTATTACACTAAAGGTGAACGGACTAAATTTCCCTATGAAAAGATAGGGCTCTACAATTTACCTTAAAAACTGACAGGAGATGAGACTGTCTTCCATGAAAGGAAGACACTGAATAGACATACAGAGGAAGGAAAACAGGACACAGGGTGGGGGAGTCTTTACGGCACTTTGGAGGACCTGAAGTCCTGTCGTTGCTTTTGGGTATAGTGTCCTTCGCACAGCTCCTGTCCCCAGTGTCACCAGCCAAAACAGGATGCTAACTAACTGCTAATTAGACAACTCCAAGAAACAGATACCCTAAAACAGGTGCCAAGAGAAGCTGATTTCTTCTCCCCCCCACCCCGCCCAGCATTTGAGAGCCCAGCAAATATAACCTATGATTTCACCCACTGTGTAACTTGCTGGGATTTCGTACTTAACATAGTTCTTCAAACAGGAGGTGATTCTAGCTGAAAACCTCCTTTAGACCAAAGAGCAATCCATCTTGTCACAGCCCCTTTCTTTTTTTCTATTCCAGTAATGGAAAGAACAGTGGTTATTCATAGGAATGTGACACACTGGCATTTGAGTATCAAGAGAGGCTACAGGTCACATTTTAAGTATGAAAGGCTTGAGATGCAAACTACTCTGGTTAGTGATTGCTTCATTTCCAACTTATCTTGCCCATCAGGACTCCAAGGCCCAGTGTCTTGGTACCTAGACATGCACCAGTACTGAGTATCAGGCACCATAGCGGGCTTAGGGGACCCAGGAGGCAACCAATCAGGGCCACTCACTGCCCTGGGGAGATACTTGTTCCAGAGAAGATGATACAATAAAGAAACGCTGGCAGTGGATAAGTATTATAAATAAAAATAAAGCAGAGCAGGATGCCAGGGCATGGGTATCATTTAATCAATCAAACTGCAGGTCCCTTGAGTGCACAGCCCAGGGTTTATCATCTGTGCCTTGGGGGCCCCCTTCCACACAGAGATGGCCACACAGAAAAGCAGGATAGAGTGAGGGTAAATGTGGGTTTGTTTTTATTTTTAACATGGGAAATAATAGATTAGAAGGAATGGAGAAAGGTATTGAACTTGACAAGTGGGATCAAGTTTGTGTTTTCAGGAGGTCTGACTCCTCCTGGTCATAGAGGATGAATTAGAATTGGTGGAAGGGGTCAAGGATGAGGGACCCACTTAAGAAATAGGAGCAGTGCTGTCCACTAGCACATACTGCAAAGTTAGGAATGCTCTGTATCTGTAATAGGTGAACCAGAAATATGGTAAAAGTGACAATTGCTAGTGGTTCCACGCTGTCATAAAATATCTGATTATGGTAGTTTGAATGTATGCCCCCATAGACTCAGGTGTTTTATTCAACATGGATTTCCAGCTGCCTAGCTGGAGGAGGTGTCACTGGGAGTGGATCCTAGGTTCAGCCTAAGGTGTGTTTAGGTGGCTCTGATTTCCAGCCAAAAGGTATGCAGAACAGTCTGAGCTCTGCCTGGGTTCCTACTTCTTGCTGCTTTTTGGTGTGTGTGCTGGTGCTGGTGTTTGCTTACATCCGATTTTCTCTCTGCTTAGATGTATGGAAGCAACTTCTTCCACCAGTGATGGAACATCCCCCCTGGGTCTGTAAGCTTGAAATGAACCCCTACTTCCCATAAACTGTGTCTGGTCTGGAATACAAGCTACTTAGGAAGCAAAGAGGTTTATTTAACTCATAGTTTTGGAGGTTCTAAGTTTAAGCTGTATGATTCAGGCTCTGTGACAAGGTCCACCCTTGACTGACATCCACCTCCATGACGGATGTCAATGGCAGGAGAAAACAAGAGATTACATTTGAGCCAAAAGCACAGAGGACAGGAGGGGCAAGACTTGCTCCTTTTATGACAACTCCTCCTATGAGAACTACCTTAAGAGAGTGCACCTCCAATAACCTGAGGGCCTCCTAGTAGGCACTAACTCTCAAAGGTTTCACCACATCCCATCAGCACCATCCTGGGAACCAAGATGGGAGGGGACGTGATCCAACCATATCCAAACCAAAGCAGTGACGGGAGCACTAATTTGAAATTTTTTATTTTATCTTAATAAATTTAAAATATAAATGGAAGTAGCCATGTGTGGCTCAAGGGGGCTCTCAGGTCATGTAATCCAGAGCCCGTGAAGGCCTGGTCTAGGTGCTGATGACGTAGCTAAAATGGGAAACCAGTAAAGATGAGTGCTTAGTTCAGTCTACCTTGGACAAGTCACTTCATCTCCCTCAGCCTCAGTTTCTACCTTTGAAAACCAGAAGGATTTATATGGAACCTCTTGCCCATATCCACTGCAGGGCACTGCCACAAGCAGCCAGTGGTCTGTAATCAGCATGTTGCACTAGGGATTTAATTGTACAAAGTCTTGGAGGGGGGATAAACTATAGGTGACTGTATACCTGTCTATTCATTCTTCAATTCATCTCTCCATGCATTCACTCATCTATCCATCCATCTACTATCATGTATATTTATATCTATATCTGTTTACCTGTCTATCTCTCTTTCTATCTAGACATCTACCTGTGTATATTGATATTTGCATATATGTATATTGCTATATTTATATCTTCATATATAGATAATGTTATCATATATGTATGCATGCCTTAAAAATGTTGGTGGCCTTTGATATAGAAGTCTCTCTTTTTGGCCAACATCTTCCAAAGAGATAATCAGAAATTTTGGTAAGGATGTGGGCAGACAGATATTTATGAAAACATTCCTCATAGTGGCTAGAGGCAAACTAGATATCAGCTAGTTATCACCCCCATAAAGAATACCTCTTCCAGATATTCAGATATATACACTAATAAACGTGGTGATGTGAAATAATATTTAATAAAGTGCCCGTGGCATATTACTGCTAATTATATGGCTCCGTGTACTGACAAAGGACCGAAAGGCAAAGCCAGCGTGCTGCCCGCAGTGCTTATCATTAGGTGATGGGATTACAGTCTGTGCTTTATTATTTTTTTCCTGCATCTTTTCATATGTTCCAGGTTCTCCGTGATGAGCTTGCATTGTTTTCTTTTGTAATGAGGGAGCGAGCGGGGGTGGGAAAAGGTTATTTTTAAATGGAAGAAAGCAACATTTCCTTTTTAAGAAGATACTCCTTTTGAAATAAATAGCACCACCCAGAGCCACTAGATCTTGACACCATAGGAAAAAGAAAAGGCAGCTTCTCAGAGCAGCAGCCTCAAGAAGCCTGCATCCTGGAGGCCTCTGGAGGCTCCAGGAGTTATTGTCCCCCGTGGCCTGGCACAAGGCCCTTCCCTTGCCCTCTCTCCAGCTGGAAAGCTGCTGGGCTTCCGGGCGAGGATGGTGTGTGCAGGACCCAGGATGCCTTATGAAACTGGACAATCTCTCTGCCTGGCCATCCTCTGGGATGTTGTCTACTTTATCCCCTCCGCCTCCCTGGGTGTCCTCTCTGGCCCCTCTTTGCCTCAGTTTCTCCTTCTGTCTCTGCTTTCTACATCTCTCTGGCTTTGCCTCGTTGGTGCCTGTGTCAAACTCTCATTCCCAGACACACGCTGCCTCCCCTTCTCCTTAGGGAGGCTTCTGTGCTTGGCAGGGTGCTGAAGGTGATGGGCTGTGGCCTGTCGGAGGCCCTGGGAGCTGTTACTATTACTGGGGGCTGCTGTCGAGAAAACATTCTCACATGTCACGAATCAGAAGAGTGTCTTCGCTTCCTTCTGCCTGATCCCAACAAATTCCACATATAGTCCTTGCACGGCTTCTCCCACCAGCCCCCTGCGAGCAGCAGGCAGGAGGCTTTCTAAAGCTGTCCTGAGAATGTGGAAAGTCACGCAAGGGACGGAGTGTAGGAGTCACACTTGCATTCTGGTGAGTTGAGAGGCCTTCCCCTCCACCCCCGCCAGCCCCAGCCGAGATGAGATGTCTGCGTGAAGCAATCTGTGCTAAAAACATTTCCCTGAGCCAAGAACAGCAGGCCGTGGTCTGGAAGCTGAGGCATTTGCTACACACCCCTTGTAGAAGCTGCCTTTGGGAAGAAAGCCACTGAGGCAAGTCCGCACTTGCAGGGGAGGGACCTCCCAACTGGGCCCAGCAGCCTCCTCGTCTGCTTCTAAAACCCCAAAGCTATCCATCCATCTGGGGACCCCCAAGGAGGAATGTGTCCCCAGCTCCTCAGCTCCCAGCAGTTGGCAGGCAGTCAGAGACCTGGGCTGTGAGATTCGACAGTTCAGGAAGAAAGAATGGCTCAGAAAGTGGGGACATTGGAGGTAAGCAGACAGGAAGGGTAGGGGTATAGGCCAGACCTCACCTGGGGAGAATGAGTCTGAAGACCAGGGGGCAAGGCTGGTAAGATGGCTCAGTGGGCAAAGAGCTTACTTCCCAAGTGTGAGGACCAGTTCAGATCTCCAGCACTCACATGAAAGCCCAGCACTGACCCTACAGTGACTATCATAACCACACTGAGGAGGGTCCCCATGACAATGGGAGTTGGGGTGAGGGGATACTAGTTATACCTGTTATAACATATATGAAATAAAACAAAATAAAAAGCCCAGCCCTGGGGAGGCAGAGTCAGGAAGATCCCTGGTTCAGACTGACCAGCTAAGTCTAGGAAATCAGTGAGAGACCCTGTCTCGAGAAAAAGGTGAAGAAGGGAGACCCCCAACATTGACCTCTGGCCTTCACATGCCTGCACACACATGGTACCCCCATACATGTTATAAGTAATAGGACTGAGACCACACATATTTGGGAGATGGGGAGTTTGCTATCTGCTTGGAAGGAGGGTCTTTAGACAAAGGGACAAGGGGGGAAGAGAGAAAAAAAGGTAGTGGGGTGACAGAAGTGACGGCATGTGGTGGGTGGGTCAGCAGGGGGGAGGGGAGCATGTGTGAGCTGGCCTAGAAGCAGGAAGAGACAGAGAGACAGACAAGAGGAAGGTTCACGTAGGAGGCTGAGGCTGAAATAAGAGATAGAGACAGAGAGAGCCAGAGAAACATACAAACCTTGTGTCAGCAGAGAAGAAAGGATGAACCCTTTATGTCTGCCCCCTTGGGTGGCCTGGCTGGTGGGAATGGGGCTTGTGGAGGTGTGGGCCAGTACTCAGGGATGGTGATACCCTCACTGAGTGATCAAGCCCTTCGAAGAAAGACCTCAGCTTTGACCAGTTGGGAGGAGGGGGAGGAAGCTCTGAGACTCTAATGCACATGTATTCCCACACTTAGGAACACGCATCCACATATGTGTGCATACTACACACACATACAATTCAAAAAAGACACATCTAGCCTAGAGGAGACCACCCAGATCCTAAGAACTCACCAAAGGACTATTGCCACAGTAACGGGACCTGCGGTATTCTGCTAGCTGTCCCTGATTTACCTCCACAGACCACCTCCCACTCTTGCTGGGCACAGAGTTCTCCCTTACTGTTAGTCCTGTGGGAAGAAGACATTTGGCTCAAACGGTCCCCCAATGCAGAAAAATGCCAGAGGGGCTGCTTGTGAAGATGGAGTCACTTCCCCACAAGCCCCCCACTCTCCCCAGGCCTTGCATGGTAACGATGAGGCTTCGGGGCTTTGTTTAGAAATGTTGCTGCTGGCATCATTTGGAACATGGACTCCTCCCTGGGTGTCTCAGCACAGTGCATCATGGGACAGGGGTGGGGGGCAAAGGACCTGGTTCTAGCAATGCCAGTCACATGTTTTAACCTTTGTTACCTGACTGAAATGAAAGCATTGAGGCAGAAAGATCAAAGTGGGATTGAAAGGGAGGCTTTGCCTCAGGGCAGGAAGCCCTGGCTTGCCAGCCAATTAGAATTAGACTGAGCTGGGATGCAAGTCTTCCAGGCTGTCTTTCAAACAGGGCAGGAGGGCTGGTGCCCAAGGTTACATCACCTTCCTCTGAGAGGCCTTATAATAAAGATGAAGTGGTTAATATCAACTTCTGATATAGTGAAATGTACTTACTTATTAATGATAATATTAATGTATTAACTTCACAAACAGAGAAGCTGTGTGTTGAATGGGCCGAGTGAATAAAATCATCATGGATTCTATAAACCTATGAAAAGTACCCAGCATGTGGGCAGAGGTAGGAAGAGTGATGGATGGTCCATTGCAGACAGCTCTCTGATTGTGTCTGACCCATTCAGCCAACAGTGGTTCAAGAGCTACACACCTCACAGATAGCAGCACCAGAAGGGGACCAGCACCTGCTCTCCTAGGCTCTGCTGTCTCTAATAGAGGGGAACCTATTAACAAAACTCATGAACTTGAGGTTTTCCCATATTTGCCTTACTGGTATCAGGATGGAAGTTTAGAAGATGAAAATCTCATGTCTCAGGGAGATATCAACATCTTGGCACCAAAGACAGAGAGGGTTCTTGAACATGCTCCCCCTTTCCATGGGGAGAGCAATGGAGCCAGAATCTGGGAGTTGGCCTTGAAGTCCCTCATTTTAAAAGTCTGACCTTGGCGGTGGTTCTGAGCCTCCACTCATCGTCCATGAAACCCTCTTCTCAATGCTCTGAGCTGACATGAGGGTCATCACACAAAACACATACAACAGCCCAGAGCAAGACGAGCTTAGCGTGTTGACCCTGCTGTGAACTCTCACCAAGGGTTGTACAGGAGCTCCCTTGAGCAGCCCACCATGGTTATCTTGGGGATGGGTTCCAAGCTGAGCTCTGGGGTTCCAGCTGCCAGAGAAGCCTCTGTATCTAGATGTTGATCAATAAGAAAACTATAATAAATCTAATTTTCCTGTGAAGACAGTTTCAGTTGTGATTGAATTGTGATCAATTCATTGTAGCAGCAATGTAGACCCAACAAGTGAAGCTCTACCATACTTACTTACAGCCAGAGAAAGGAAGTGACGTAATGGATACAGAAGTGAGGCAGACACTGGACTGGTTAAAGCTAAGTTACGTTTCAGTTTGCTTAGCTACTGCGTTAGGTTACAATGCATGTAGGGAGGACTCAACTTGCAATGAGTTTGATTATATAGTGTCTAGATATCTAACGTCTTAACATGAGCTCTCTGAACATATCTGGAGACTCCAGGTCCATGTAGATACTTTTATGACCATATGTGTTACTGTCCCAGTAACATGTAAGGCCAGGAGGGGAGGGTCCAGATGGACAGCTACATGGCTCCCACAGAGTTGGGTCAGAGCTTGGACATTATGTGGCATGGAACAAGTTAAAGGAAAAATTTCATTTCCATGAAACAAGTAATTGCTTAGGACCAGGACTCTTAGAAATGACATTTTTCATTTTCAGAACTATTCAGAATATAAAATCTGAAGCTGTTCCCATCTCTTCTGCAAAGTGGCTCTCGATGACACTGTTGCATCACTGGATGATGACTGTCTACAAGAGATCCCCATAATTCACCTTACAAGTTTAGTGCTAGAACCAAAATGTCACTCTTGCTGACAAATGTATACTCTTCCTTCATCCTACCATGACAGATTATCTCCCCAGTGGGACCTCTCCAGTATCTTTCATCCCATGAGCTCTCCCATAGGGTGGCCTTGTGAGAAGACAAAGTCAAACTCTCTAACATCTTCTCACTGCTTCTATCAAGACAATCTGGTAGCGGTGGTGTTGCACCAGTTCTGGGGCAGCTGCCTGGTGTGACTAGTACTTCCTGCCTGTTGAGTAATCAGGTGTCATGTTAAAAGAGCAAATACCCCAAGACCATCATGTAATGAGAAGGCTCAACCTCCTGGGCCTGGGAGGAGACACACCAAGGAATTGTGGGATGCCAGACACATGGCAATGTCATCTATCTTCAAAGTTTATCTTTTGGTTTCAGACACCCCAGCTGATACCATGCCTATCAGAGATGAGCTGTCCAGACAGTCCCTCCCTAAATTCCTAGCCCATAAAATCATAAGCAAAACTACGATAGTTTTCTTAAGGCCGTGTGTTTTGGGCAGTTTTATTTTGCAACAACAGATCCCATAACACATGTCACGAGAACACATACTCACCACATTTGCCTTGTTTCCTTGGGTAGCAGAAGGCCCAGAGCTAGGTTTTTGACTCAAATATAAGCAGCTCTTCTTCACCAATTTTCCGTTTTTATGTACCTAACACTGATCCTTAAAACCTATTCTAATTAGAATTGTGTCTTTCCACTTCATTTTGACGTAAAGAGTTGAGAAATGAAGCTGTATGTGGAATTTTCTTGTATATATCCACCCTGTATATATTTAAAATTCCCCATGTGATGATTTGATTCAGGTGTCCCCCATAAACTTACGTGTTCTGAATGTTTGATCCCCAGCTGATGGCAATTTTGGAATTTTGTTAGAAGCAGGCTTATGGGTGTTAGAGCCAGCTTCCTCTCGCCGGGGTTTGTCACATTCTCCTGTTGCTGCTGTCCACCTGATGTTGGCCAGGAGGTGATGTCCAGCCTCTCTGTTCATGTCATCATTTACACTGTCATCCTGGAAGTTCCCTTGGAGTCTGTAAGCCAAAATAAACCTATTCTTTCCACAGCTGCTTTTGGTTGAGTTCTTTCTGCCGGCAATGAGAAAGCTGAGTGCTACACCTCATGTCAAAGTTCTATTTCACATCCACACCTGAACCTGAGTGAGTAACCATGGATGTCACCCAGTGACCTTTTCACCACTCTAAATCCATGTTTCTTTCTTGGTTCTGACTCCTGAATCTCACTCAATGTTCAACACTACCTCAGCCATCATCCATGTGCAAGGCGGGGGGGGGGGGTCTCCTCAATAACCTGAATGACCCAAAGAAATGGATCGCTATGGGAAGGAGTTAAGTTAGACAGCTGAAGATGCTATTGGTTCAGGGTAGTTCCTCATGCAAACCTGTGTGCCTTTGACCAAACCCCTAAGACAGAAAGGATGACACTTCTCATGTCCTGGGATCTACTAAGACAAGATATTCTACAGGTCCCCAGTGCTTGCTGTGAAGGTTTGGGGGCCATACATGTTTTGTAAATCAAATCATTCTCGATTATATGAAGGCGATACATTCTCTCTAGTGTAAGTTATATATAACTACCAAGGGCCCCTGAGATATTGTCCTGTGATCAAAAACATCAGTATTTCTACATATTACTCCAGGAAAAAAAACCCACACAAGTTTCCCAGTAACAGCCCAAATGGTTTTACATCGGTTTGGGTCAGATTGTATTTCCAAGTGAGCAATGAAAAAGCATTAGGTTTCCTGAACTTTCTGATTTGGGACTTGCGGAGAGAATTGTGGTCCCACAACAACTCCTTTGACTGAATTCATCTCACTAGTTCATAGAATCCCCAGGAGACCAATACTATAATTACCCCCAATATAGAGAGGAGAAAATGGAGACTCGGGGACACGAAGCCTCTCGGCAGAGGTCAAAAGGCTTATTAGTGGCAAAGCTGGGTTTCAGCCCAGAATGTCTGACTTCCATCAGAATGCTCAACCAGCATCATCCACTGTCTCTTGGGCTCGGTGTCCTGCCCTCACACAGGAGCAGAATCCTTCCAGCAGAGAGCCTGGGAAAGCTGCCTGGTCAGACGAAGGGGATGTAGGGAAAAGAAAGGAGGGTGAGAAGGATGAAAGAAGGGAGAGAGGAAGGCTGGAAGGAAGAAGACAAATTTCTTTCAAAAGGTAAAAAAAAGGCTCTGGGGAGGTGGCTTAAAGGATAAAGTGTTTGTCTCTCAAACATGAGGATCTAAGTTTAATCCCCAGTGCCAACATAAATTCAAGAGGCATGGTGGCATGAGCCAGCAATTCCAGTGCCGGGGAGATGAGACAGGGGGTCCTGGCCAGGTATTCTAGCTAAAATGGTGAGCTCCAGGCTAGTGAGAGACTGTGATGGCTAAGTTTTGTTGTCAAGTTGACCTTTTTAGTAATCTTGGGTAGGTCACTGATGTTCTTCACAGGAAGGCAACTCTCTCAGTAGGAGGGAGGATGTAAAAAAAGTTTAGGGGAGCTAGGAATGAACATCTCTTCCAAGGAGGGCAGTGCAGGAAGGAAATTACAAAGACTCAGGAAACCAACAAGTCTGGGAAAGGATTGTAAGACCCCCACCCTAAAGTTATATAAAGGGGAAAGAAATCTCTCCTTCCTCCTGCCATTTTTGCTGGTGTGTGCGTGTGGTGTTGGTGATGGATTTCTCTCTCTGTTTGGACCTGTGAAAGGGAGCCAGGCTCTTTCACTATTATGGAACTTCCCCTGGATCTATAGCTTCAATAAATCCTTTCCTCCCATAACTGTGCCTGGTTTGGAAATTCATCCCAGCAGCGTGCAGCTGAGTATGGCAGAGACCATGTCTGAAAGGAGGTAGATGGTATTTCTGAGGATGACAGATAAGCTGTCCTCTGGCCTCGACATGCATGCTCACACACATACATACACATATAAATGCATGAGTGCACAACCAAACCCACATGTGCACCTCTACACACACACATACACATGCACACATGCACATTAAAGAAATAAACACAAGAGCTGGAAGTGTGGCTCAGTGGTAGAGTGCTTGCCTGTGTGTAAATCCATGGTTTCTATCTATCCTCAACAACTAAACAAGCAAGCAAACAAATAAACAAATACCTCCTGCTCCAAACCTAGACCCTAATTAAAAAGCTGAGCATCATGAACCAAAATGGCTTAAGGGAAAAGAATCTTCCAGAAACTCTCATTCTTTCCTCCATGCCCCCCATCCGATTTTTGTTTATGGATATTAGGGAATTATCATAGTGTTGAAACCATATGTAAAGAAATTGATATGTTTTAAATGGACATTGTTTTTTCTAAAAGAAGGAAATTCTTCTCTCTCTCTGACATATGTTCTCTGCCATGATGAAAGTTCCCCTTGTAACTGTGTGTGTGTGTGTGTGTGTGTGTGTGTGTGTGTGTGTGTGTGATGTTTGGCAAGAGCATGATTTAAGGCTCCTGAGAGGCAGTGTCCCTGCTCAGCTCTGCTGTTTCCCGGCTGTGGGAGCTGAAGACATTTCCTCCTCTCTGAAGACATGGCCTGAAGGAACCCCTTTTCCCTTAAACCACTCAGTCCAAATAAAAGCCAGGACCTGAAATGAACCTTCCAATTCTGCAAGGGAGCCCACAGAAGGGTGGGTGAATGGACTCTGGGCCAAGGAAGAGGAATGATCTCTCCTTCCTCTGTCACTTATTCAAAGGAACCCTTTTAGGAAAGTCCCCTCTCTGTACCTCCCACCCTAAGTCTCATGATGGGGGACAAGCCCATCTCGTCTTCTGAGGACAGACTCTGAAGAGTTGCAGGGGCTTGTGCGTCAGTCTGTCGAAAGGCAGTCTCCCCTGATGAGCTCTAGCTACCCACACTTGTCCAAAGCAGAAAGGCCTCCGTCCGCTGATCCATTCACTTGACCAGCTGTTGGACTCTGCATCGAGCAATGGATGCTGCATCAAGCACGGGGCAATCTGTGACATTTGACACCAAAGGACAGTTCATGCAGCAGGCACTCTGGGTAAAGCTGTCAATGTCATGGAAAATTCTCCCTGTCCTCATGGAGGCGTACAGGCAGTGGTGGTTTGAAGGTGAAATGTCCTCCATAGCCTCAAGTGTTTGGGATTAAGTCTTTTACTTAGTTTCCAGCACCTTTGGGAGGTGGAGCCTTGCTGGAGGAGGTGTGTCACTGGGTGGGGGAGGGATCTTGAGGTTCCTTAGTCCAACCCCATTCAGAAGCTCACTCTTACTGCCTCTTCCCTGCTGCTGTGGAGATGTGACTCAGATGTGTTGTTAGCCCTGACATACATTCCTTGCCATGATGAAACCGCCCCTTGAAACTGTAAACTGAAATAAACCCTTTCCTTCCATGAGCTGCTTCTGGTCAAGTGTTGAGTCTTAGCAATGAGAATATAACTACTATGTGTGTTAAGGGAGTCGGGCCCACCTAGCATCCCAATTCTCCTTGTTTAGCGGGGGATCCTGTCCAAAACTACAGTGTAGCATCTTGTCTGATGGGTGTGGCCCAGGGCTGGATAGAACTATGAGGAAAGTGCTCGTCACCTAAGTTAGATCCCTAGCACCCAGACATAGTGACACTTCCTTAACCTCAGTGCTGGGGAAGGTAGAGACAGTTAGGGCTGGCTGGCTAGTTTAGTCAAATTGGTGAGCCCTACATTCAGTGAGAGACCCTACCTCAAAATAAGGTGGCGTCTTCCTCATGCCATGTGCACATCCATGCACCTACACACACACACACACACACACACACACACACACACACACACACACACACACACACCAAACTATGAACCTCCAACCTGGAAAGGGGCTCATGCTACTTCCCTGGGAGAATTGATTTCCTTGAGATCTGAAAGATGAGGAAAGGTCGTGGTCAAGGTCAGAGTCGAGCCAGCAGAAACAGCAGATGCAAATGGAAGAGAGAAAATGGCTCAGCGGAGAGCCCAGCATCTGCACGCCTCTTTGGCCCAGGGCAGATGTGAGGCAGAGATTGGGGGCGATGTGGCTGGAGAGTTCAGGGGTTTGTCTGCAGGGCAGTGGAGGACCCTCAGCCTGGCAGGCTCTACCCTGAGCACATGAGAACAGAACTGAGTTGGCTGGGATGCTTACAGGGCTTTATGCGGAATGTGTTTGAAAAATGACCACACACCCTTGCTTGTTGGAGTGGTGCTTTCCCAGAGCCCTGGTGCTCCTGAGAGTTAGATTCTGGTGGATTTGGAGGCTCTGACCCCAGGCTGTAAGCGGCAAAGGAGGTGGACTGCCCAAAGCTGTCCAGCGCCATGGTGTGTGTGTGTGTGTTCCTATAATCATTAAGACGCCATCCTGAGCTGCCGGGTAGCTAACTCTAGTCAGTGTCAGGGTAATTAACCAAGCTGCCTGAACTTTATTCACAGCCTGACAAGGTGCACTCCTGGGACTTGTCACTGCGGTTAGTCAGGGGGCGGGGGACTTGACATAAGGCTGATTAGGGAGTGTTTTACACAGCAAGAAGCTCTCTGATCTTCGGCTGAGGCTCCCCCCAACACTCACTGCCGCCCCAGTCTCCAAGGAGATATGCCTGCAAGGTTGAGAGTAAAGATCACCTAGTCCAGCCCCTCATTTTCATACGCCAGGGCAGCTGTCTGAGCAGAGCCATGTTTTCCCCATGCCAAGGAGCACGGGAGCATGGGGAGTCTGCCCAGGATAGAATCACACACCAGACCCTCATGGCTTTGCTTACAGACTTTCCTCCGTTGTCCCAAACCCATGATTTTCCTGGACAAGAGCACCTCACACTTCAAGTTCACAAGGCTTGCTGGGGAGCCAGGTTCTCCGTCTCTAATAAGCACTAGGTGATGTAAGTACAGATGGTCACCATCTGACAAGCAGCAAGGACTTCCAAGACCCTTGCTCAGAGGCCACCTTCAACTCTAGAGGAACCTGCATGGGCTGCTTGAACATGTGACCTGCTGGCTCCAACTGTCCCCGAAGGCAGTACACTTGTGAGACGGAAGCGTGCTTGGATCAAGGGCACACAGAGATCACAGCCTCCACCCTCCCCCTCTTGTTCTGATCAGCTTCCATAGATCTCAATAAACCAATGCAGTTCACTCCAACCAAACAAAGTTTTAAGGTTGTTTTGGTGAGGAGCCCATACAAGCCATGGAATCTCTAATGAGCCGTCCTTTTCCTTCCTTCTGAAAACCAGCTCAGTTGTCAGTGTGCTAGTCAGCTTTCAATTACTATTACAAATAACATGAGATAGTTAACTTACAAAGATAAAAGGCTTGTTTTGACTGGTTTTGCTCTCAGTTGCAGGCTTCCGGCCCATGGTTGTTCCCATCACTTTTGGGCCTGTGGGGAGGCAGCACAGCATGATGGGAGGATGTGGTAGAGCAGAACTCACCTCATTGCTGGGAAGGAAGGGAGGGAGGGAGGGAGGGAGGGAGGAAGGAAGGAAGGAAGGAAGGAAGGAAGGAAGGAAGGAAGGAAGGATGGAAAAGAAAAGAAAACTGAAAGGAGAGAGCCAGAGTCCCATTATCTCCTTCAGAGGAAACCTACCAATAACCTAAAGATCTCTCTCTAGGCTCTTAAAGGTTCCACCACTTACCAATAGTGCCACCCTGAGGAGCAAGATTTTAACACATAGGCCTTTGGAAGATATTTAAGAGCCAACGCATAACATCAATGTATTCATTCTAGCAAAATATTCAAAAATAACATATAATAACTGTCCTCCAAGTCCTATAACGCTGTAGGACCTTCAGGCCTCATTGGCCAGCATAGCTGAAAACTTCGCTCTCTGGCCCTCTTATCAGATGTTTGGAAGTTCATCTACTTTATTCTTTTTCTCTTCTGGATCTCAGAAACCCTTACAATCAATCAAATAGGATGACTTGATGAGGCAGCCTTTCGGGGACTCCTGAGTATTGAGTGTTTTTAGCACTATGGTGCTTGTAACCCAGTGCTTTCCCAAACAGGAAACAAACAAAACTGGAAAGTGGGCTGGGGAAAGCTTGCCCACCTAAAACTGCGGGGAGTGGTGGTGCACATCTGTAATCCTCGTGCTGAAGGGATGGAGGAAGGAGAATGCTGGGACTCATTAGCAGTTGATTGAGCCGATTTATTGAGCTCCAGGCCAATGAGAAACCATGTCTCAAAAAAGTAATGTGCCC